>JACCGJ010002696.1:0-31181 GCA_013407085.1 Atriophallophorus winterbourni | reverse complement strand
GTGCGAAATCAACCGTAATTTGGTCGGCTTCTTTTGCTTCGAGCATTTTGTCAGCCGCTTGTGCTAGTTCGTCTAATGATACTTAAGTAATCAAACCAGCAAGCACTTGGCAAATGTCAGCTGGGAGGTTTTTAAACCACAACTGTGTTAAAACGCTCTCCTCAATCCTTTTGTCTCCAAGTAGCTCTTTCCTCTGGCGAAGAAGCTGAGATGGCTTTTTATCACCAAGAGCCATTTCGGAAAAGAGGACGTCGAGCTTCTGTTGCTCAGAAAATCCAATTCAGTCTATCAGTGCGGATTTGAGCTTTTCGTATGGCTTGACCTCAGGCATAGCATAAATAAGATCACTGACTTGTTCAGCTACGTCGAGAGGGAGCAGGGTCACCACACGAGAATACATAATAGATTCATCGGTGATGCCATATATACGAAAGATAGCTTCAATTTGGCCGAACCAAAGAGGGAGATTAGAAACGACTAAAGCCGGTAATGTGCATGGAATATGTTGTGATTGTAGGATTGTGGAAACTTTATTTGTGGAAAAATCGCTCATGGTGGGGTGTTAAGTGAGTATTCCAAAATATAAGCCAAAAATTTACAAATACGAATTTATCGTAAATGAAAAAAATGCAGTGTCAGGAGTAGACGGGCTCACCAATTATGTAGTGGACCGAAAATATAAGTCTAGCACTACATACAAAATGGCAAAAATGGAAAGAACTCACTGAAAGACCAAGAGAGCAAATGTCCAAATAAAGATCCGTAACGTCCAACGATAGCGAAGTAATCCACACAAAAAAATCCAGGAAATGGAATCCAAGGTGCAGAAAGCGCTAAAATGTTGGATATTCCGTTAATCACAGTTCCAGCACAGAATGGCGCACACAGACTTTACAACCACGGAAGAAGTCAGAGTCCGAGTTCGAAATTGTATTGACCGCCAAAAAGAATAATGTACAAGCATTGGTACAGATGAAGTGTACATGGCCAAAAAACGAATAACTATACTAGGCCAAAAAGTGTATGTACAAAATACGAAGTTACAAAGTGGAAGCACTTCACTACAAGCTCCATGTGGTGTTTTCAGTTCCCAATCGATATATCGAACGGACACTATTGCCAAGGTGGAGCAACTTTCTTTTCCGTGCGTTGAATGTCATATCACTGATGACCTACTAATTTGACACGTTGTAAAAATCTCTTTTCAGTTTCTTACAATCATCTACAGAACTGATTCGGGTTAAACTGTTCATTAGAAAGAGGAGCGGTCCTAGCACTGTTTCTTTTTGGACTTTGCTGGTGGTTTTGAACATCTGTGATAGCTTTCCATTCGCTCCTGCTTGTGCGTGGCGATTTGACAGAACAGCGGTTTAAATATTCCTAAACGTATTAGCTTTTCATGAATCTAATGGTGATTCAATCCGTCATAAGCTTTAGAAATGTCTAAGTAACAGACGTGAATTAGTATTGTTTGGAATATTTGTAGCTCGGGTCGTTGTTGTGGCTTACATGGATATGTTCTCCGAGCTTGTTGAGTTTGCATCGGACGTTTCGTTGCCAGGCTAGGCAACATCTTCAGCGATTGTTGGCAAATTGACTGCTCGAATTTGAACTGACGATGGTATTTGGCCGGCCGACCACTGGTCACGTGATCGCATGTGATTGATTGATTGATTGATTGATTGGCTGCCTTTACGGTTCTTCGTCTCTTGGGTCGGTCGAGCTTAATACAATGGCAGCCTAGAGAGTTCATCGAAGTCCTGGTACTCGTGAACGATCGATCAACGAACATGTCGTTAGCCCTTGGAGCGACATGTAAGCGCACGGATGCTACTGAGACGAAGAACCTAAAGGTAGTCAACAATCATCATCACATGTCATCACGTACCAGTGGGTCGTCCCGGCCAAATACATCGTCAGTTCAAATTCGAGCAGTCCAATTATGGCCAACAAATCGCTGAAGATTGTGCCGTAGATCGGCAACGAACGCCCGATGGACAAACTCACAAGCTCGTAGAACATATCCAAGTAAGCTTCAACAGACGTGAATGCCAGAACTTCTATCCATTTTCCGTCGTTCGTCGTCTGACGCTACGAGGAAATTCTTACACTGGAGCAATGAAATCGATCTATTTTGCGTCTGTGAAACGAATTACGCGATTAGAAGATTGACAACCTTCTTCCCTGAGACGTACATTTTGGAACCTTACCAATAGCAGGAATAGTGTCACCGGTCGATATTCTTCGCGGCCGCGAACAATGGAACAATGGAACAATGGTTTATTGCAGTAAAAAAGCTTAAAATAACCGCAGGATGGTATGGTGTTTACTAAAGCAAGCAAAAGTGAAAAATATGAAGCGAGTGTCATAAGAGGATAAAAGAGCAATAGTTTTTGCAGCGTAAAAGCATAGCTTAAAAAAACCACAGGGTGTTATATACAGTGCGGTGAGAATAAAACAGGGAGTATCATCTAGTACGGGCGCGGGAAGGCCGTATAGCGGGCCACATTCGCTTGAAATTGCGTCTTTCCGATTTTGCGAGGCGGTAGCAGGGGAAACGGAGGCATCGTGGTTGCGTTAGACCTGTAAACAAGTGAAACAGAAAGTTAAATGTAGTAATCAAGGGATTTTGTAATGGAGTTCTTGGAGGAAGGAGTCGATTCTGTGTTTAAACACGGTTAAGGAGGGAGCCGATACCACATCCTGCCTACCTGGCATTACAACTTTAGAAACACCGTTGGGCCCTACCCAGACAGCCAGTGAAGCAGCAGAAGCACTACGGCTTTACTATGCCTCGGTTTTGGAGCCCTCCAGTACATCGCTTTCCGTACCTGTCAACTCAACCCCATCACTTTTCGAACTTTCAGACATCACTTTTACACCTGCCGCTATTTTCGGCAAGCTCATATCCCTGCGCCCTTCTAGTTCTGCTGGTCCTGATACGCTTCACCCTAGAGTTCTGCGCGAATGTGCTGCTTCTTTATGCTACCCTTTGATGGACCTTTTTCAGCATATTTTTTCTCTTGGTTGTGTTCCCGTCCAGTGGAGGTGTGGATCCATTTCTCCTATCTACAAGGGTGGTTCACGCTCCGATGTCAGCAACTATCGCCCCATCACCCTATTGTCCGTGGTATCCAAAATAATGGAATCTATTATTGTGGACGCATTAGGGCATCACGTTGACACATTTCAACTCTTATCCGATAATCAACATGGCTTCCGCCGTCGTAGATCGTGCCTTACAAATCTTATGCTTGCTCGCGATCAGTGGACGACCGCAGTCGATAAAGGTCAGGAAGTCCATGTGATTTATTTGGATTTCTCCAAGGCCTTTGACAGAGTCGACCACCGGATACTTCTGCAGAAGCTTGTTTCGCTGGGAATTTCCGGCAAGCTCTTGTCGTGGTTAAAAAGTTACCTCCATGAACGATCGGCACGTGTGCGTGTTAGCGGCTCTTTCTCAACCCCGTTTGCCACCCCTAGTGGCGTTCCGCAGGGTTCTGTTTTAGGACCGAATCTTTTCCTCATCTTTGTGGACGATCTTACACGTTCCCTTCATTCGCCTGTCTTGCTGTATGCAGATGATGTCAAAATATGGCGAACGATTTACAGCCGTACTGACATGGATCTACTGCAAGCGGACCTCAACACACTCCACTTATGGTCAGTCACGAATAACCTCCCCTTCAACTTATCGAAATGCCGTGTCCTTTCTACTCGCGCTGGCAGTACTCCACACTATCATCTTGGTAGTCAGTCGCTCCAGGTTAGCAACGCTGAACGTGACTTAGGAATCATTGTTGAGTCTAGGTTATCCGTCTCAGCCACCTGTAGAAAAATGGCCTACACTGCCAATATTATGTTAGGTCTCCTGCGCAGAGCACTCAATCACTTTGAGCCACGATGTTTTCCTATTCTTTTGAAAGCGTTTCTTCGGCCACATTTGGAATATGCTATTCAGGCCTGGAGCCCGTGGTTGATCAAAGACCAAAAGTTGTTGGAGGCACCTCAACGGCGTGCGACGAAACTTGTCAGAGGATTGTTCTTCATTCCATATCCTCAACGATTGGAAATATTGAAAATGTTTTCTGTGTAGTATCGCCGGACCCGTGGTGATCTTATCTATCTATGATTCAGTGCTGTATCATGCCAATGATGCAGTCGACGACGACGTATGCTGAGTAACTTTTGCACAGCTCGGTTAGTTGAGATAATGTATAGAACAAACTTTGTGCATTCGTATGGAGACATTAGTTTTCGTTGATTGTCATTTCACTCAAATTTGGTGAAAATGATACTCGATACAACGCTCCGGATTGAAGACAAATCAGTAAAAAGTTGCTAATTCATCGGCTATATCTTGGACAGATTGAGGCAATCGGTTGGGTGTTCTTATGGAGAAGACTTTTGGTTTAAACCTTTATCGCCCATGTGATATCTTGTAGAGAACTCAGGATTCTTTTCCATTTTTATGAGCAAGTTACATTGGAACTGCATGCGGCCTTCTCTTACAAGGGACGTGACGTGATTCCGTATCTTACAGAATAGCTTCTATGTTGCTCTCGTACAAAGGTTTTTATGATTTACCATAGACTCCCTATATCTATCTCAACATTTCATAGTTCTACTACGGATAACAAACTGGTAATTCAGTATAAATAAGTGTATAAATAAGTTTCTAATGCTCATTTCAAATGTCAGATTAACAGATTTCCGACAACACTCGTTTTCAATAACTTGAAGTCCACGTCACGATAACAGCTCGGATTCATCACAAATAGCGATTTCAGGATTCAAATGTTGCTCTTGTCAAACTACTTTGAAAGTCTTCATTGTTTCATCGTGTTCAAATAAAGAAGGAATTGTTGCGTGGTAAAACTGTTGAAACATTTGTCTGGTCGCTCTGTTATTCGGCACTATATGCGTAATCGGACACAACCACAGCGATGTCAACATTTTTTCAGGGGAGCCAGATATTGTATGGTCTCTACCGCTGTTCATTAAGACGCTAAAACAAGGTCAAGGATTGTAGGTTGGCCAAGACCCCGTTTGCGATTTGGCTGGTCAACGTGGTTGTACATTGGAGCGAGTTCGAAAAGCTCCTTTAAATTCAAACGACTGCAGGGAGTGCTCACTTCTAGAACGCAGACACAAGAGATTAAAGTCGCCCATGATCAACAATTGAGTAGTGTGGCAGCTTGTAATGTATTGCAAGTATTCGATTAGTTTATCATTAAATGAGCTTTCGGACAACAGCGAGCGATAAATGATGCCGATCATTCGTCTCTATTGACTAGGTTTACTGGACACCACATCGTAACAGGAAGCCTGAGGTCATGATGATCGATTACGTTACACCGCGCTAAACATTCGTGGAAGTAGATTGCAGCTTCACCGCCGGATCTTAGGCAATACCGACGGAGTTGGGACATTTTCGGAATCGAGAGCTCAGCATCAGCCATGTAGGGCTGGAACCAAGTCTCTGTAACTGCAACCAAATCCGGTGAAATTATGTCACAAAGCTCACATAGATCAGCTAATTTGTTGGTTAGTTAGTTTTTTAGTAACAAGATTGCAATCAAACTGTGACTTCAATGTTTCTCCGGGTGTAAGTGAGGGAATACGCTTGGGCACGCTTTGAATTACATCTGGTGTAAGTTATGTGCGATACGATTTATAGTTGGCATTGATAGCAACGTCTATGTCGGTTGTTAGGAAAGTGATCTTAAGAGAACGAGAACAATTGTATTGTAGTTCGAGTATCTAGATATTTTAAATCTATCTAACCCAATTGAATCACGATATCCAATGGCATAGGCAATGCATAACCATTACTTCAAATCAGGTTGCTTGAATTCCGAATCTCACATTGCAACAACATTTTGGCGGACACCGAGGAATATTATACTTCGTGAAGTAGACCTGTTCCGACAAGTGGATTGACCTTTTCTTTCTTACAAGAGTATGCCAGCTTGGACTCGACAGGTCGAACAGTGACAAGCTATGAGTAGGTACACGTTGAGAGTGACTTCTTACATGTCTGCTTCAGTTCGCAATGTCACCCTTCGGAGGCGATTGTTGGTGGGAAAATGTTTGAGCGCGTGAGATAAACTGAGATATTTACGTGGAATTAATAACTTTTCTTCTGATCGGCTGACAAGATCGAAATGCATTTTCAGCGAAGATATGACCAACAGTTTCAGAGCAACAAAAATAAGACCACACAGAACGCCGTTTTTTCTGTTTCTAGTATTTTCATTGTGAATGTTCGAAGTGCATTAGCGATGCTTGCTAATCACAAGAGCTTTCAAATAATATACAGAATGCCATCCACCGGCAAAACGAAAGAGCAGTAAGCGCCGAAAATACCGACGACGACAATTTCGAACTCGTGATATTTCGAGTTTCGGGAGGATTACATTAGCACGGTTAAAGCGGCAACATCTTCAGCAGTATAAAATGATGGACAAGGCCAGCCGCAATCGAAGGATATGCAATTCGTCATTTTTGGTTAAATGATCCATGCGCGGAGAGGGCTTGACTGACAAATCAGATCTAATTGAAACAGGGACGGATATGTTGAGGTTAAGTGTCGTGACTGTTAGTTTTGCCTATATAGGATGGACGTGTTTCGTTATTTGTCTTGTGCGTGATAAACGGGTTTGACAATCTGCTTCTCTTGTGTTGTTGGATTCGTGGGTGAACGGGATTAGCGTTGGACGAATTGACCTGAGGGATGAATCGAGACACAATCGATGTGCGTGCGTGCAACGTGGGGGGGGGCAACGTGGTTTAGTGTTGGACCAAATGTTGCGAAAAATGGCCACATGTTCATTGGCTGTCACATACATCTTCAATCTTTCACACCCGCCACACGGTTTATAATCGTTGGTTGGCTGCTTGGACAGCCAGTAATATAAACGCCACATTAGTACACGAATTTAGGGCACATTAAACATGTCCTAAAATGAATGTAGTGCGTATATATGTTAGGTGTTGTGAACACGGCCCATTGGAACAGCGATTTTGCGACCAAATCAAATACTGTTTTATGGTGCGTGGATGTGTATGGCGATGCAGATTCTTTGACATCTGTAGACCGTCGTTTATGTACCACTGTTGTCATTTTGAGCGAAAAGAAAGGATTAAATCTTAGTTTTGGGTTAAAATTATTAAGATAACTATGGAACAAAAAAGCATGCAAATGAATATTTTGGTTAATGGTTATGGGTTTAACCCCTTTAAACATGTGTTTGGACACATGTTTTGAACAGGTTGGTCGCACAAGCCTTATCCCTCCTTGATAACTATGGAACGTTTATCTCTCGTATTTTACGATGACGAGGTTACTAAAAAACACTGAGCTATTCATCATAAACATTCTGGTCCTGATTATTGATTCTTACTATTTGTGGTTAGCAACGAAGCCTGGGTGGCGCTTGATTCCTTCAAATTTTAGTGTTTTCTAACCGCTTTCTGAATTTATAGCGGGACTCGGACTGCTCTACAGGCAAAATTATAAGATTTACAGGACTAACGCGTTATTTCCATGTTAGCTTTACCTCATTCCTATAATTAATCCCCGGTAATATCAGGAGCAACCTAAACAGGATATTAGAATTTCAATTGTTTCCAGCGCACAATGTCTGCACATCTGTTATTGAAGATGCCCACGTGAGCGCGATGTTCAATGTGCACCATTGTTTGCACCATTCACGTTCCAAAATGTACTTGTAGTTGTTGCAGATTCCAAGAGTATTTCAGTAAATATAACAACAAAATTTGGTTAGCTGAATGCGATGTACTAATTGCTGATTGGACAGTCGGATGTACATTCACGATAAATATTTCGTCATTGCAAGTAACTTAACAATATGGTTCTGAAGATATCGATAATATGGAGTGAGTTATGGTGTTCAATAATCTAAAATTGGTTTAACCCATACCAATTTGAGAATGTTTTACACATTAAATTAACTAACTGTAATATATGTATTGGAATTCATTTCCATCATAACAGCTCAAGAAGAACTACGAGCCGTTTACACTCAACAAGTAGAGGCAGTCGGATCAGGAACCGCTTGTCTTACAACATCATAGAAATGAGATTGAAAATGTGAAAAATATAATACTATAAAAGAAATACAGAATATCAAATGATGTGCTTGTGCATGTGTAAGTCCAGTTTCGCCTTGAACGCCACCAGGCGAGGAGAGTCCCAAGAAATATAGCACGGGCTGCAAAAAATGGCGCTAACAATCAATACAAGAACTTGGGACGTAAAGGGATAAGGCAACTGTAATTGAATTGAATGCGAAATGCGAATCCCAACAGAAATCGAATTGATAAGTCTCAGCACGACCAACAGAATGTAATGTGTTTACGGGAGAGTTGATTATGTACCAAAATCGTATTCAACAGATGAATATTGTTCACTGAGTTATCGAACAGAAAATCGGTGGAATGCGAGTGAAAACGATAACAGGAAATCGATAAATCAATATGGCGTTATCGGCAATCGAAACTTGACATCCTGTTGGAGGAGAGGTTCAGCCAACCAGCTCAGCTTGCATCGTGGTGGGTAGGATTTGCGGAACCACACCACAACCTTCCTCCCTCGAAATTGTTGCGTTGTTCCGATTCGCCAACCTCGCAGACCTTCTAAGAGCAGTTGACTCCTGAGGTTTCACACTTGGTTCTGGTTGATGCGTTGATTCCTGATTGATGTTTTCCTCTACTGACCTTTTGAATTGTACTTGACTTTTGTGGCGTTGGTGCACACTTGCATCCTTTAGGTCAGTGATCTCAATCATTGAATTTCCGATCTGTCGCGTGACGATGCCATGAGCAGGTCTCAAGTCGTTTCCTCTGAAATAAGTCACATCACTCGAATCCATTCGGTGTAGGGAAGTTCGGAGTGTCCTGGATTTGAACAACTTGGCTGGGCTCTCTCTGGTCGTGCAATGGACGGCATTACGGTATTGCAGTAGAAAGTTATCAATGAATACGTCCAAGGCTTGGAAGCTCCCAGGATTGGCTGAGTGAATAGCACTCTTGATAGTTTTCACAAGATTCTCTGCAGCGCCATTGGAACATGGATGCCGCGGAGCAGTTCGTAAGTGTCGGCACCCGATGCTATCCAGCCATTCCTTCATTTCATTGGAACAGAATTGGGCACCATTGTCAGTGATAAGTACTTGTGGGATTCCTTCACGGCTGAAACACTTCCTTAGAGCTTGCATTGTGAACGCCGTCGTTGCTGTGGTTGTCAGAAAGACTTCTGGCCACTTGGAATACGAGTCGGTGATCACAAGTGCGAAGTACTTTCCCAAAAACGGTCCACAATAATCTGCATGGATTCGTTGCCAGGGAAGGTAACTGTCGGGCCATGGTGTCCAGTCCCTTGGGCGTGAATTGATTTTGTGCAAGCAAGCCTCGCAGTTCATAGCTGTACTTCTGATGTCGGCATCAATTTCTGGCCACCAAACCTCTTGCCGTGCCAACGATTTCATTTTTTCAATGCCCATATGGCCCTTATGTAGATCGTCCAAGACAGGCTTCCTCAACGGTGGCGGGATGAGCAATCGGTCTCCCCGACAAATCACACCGTCCGGTTGTATCAGTAGCTCATCACGGATCTGGTAAAGGCGTAGGTATTTCTTCCGCACATCTGGACGCCAACCGTTCCGTATGGCTGACATAACTGTTGAATAGTACTTCTTCGTGAACGTTCGTAGTTGCTCACGGGAAACGGCACATGATTGGGAGATGAGACAGCATGCTTCCGCTGGAGAAAGTTTTGCGTGCCTGGACAGGAAGTCGGCCTGCGGAATATCTTTTCCTGCTCTATGGACAATCTCATAATCGTATCCTGCAAGGTAGATACTCCATCTTTGTAACATCGAGGCCGTAGCTTTGGCAAGCGATTTCTTTGGATTGAATAAGAATTGCAGAGCTTGGTGGTCCGTGACAATCTGGAATCGTATTCCGAATAGATATTTGTGAAGTCGCTTGACCGCCCAGAATATCGCCAGTGCCTCCTTTTGCGTTTGTGAGTATCCTCGTTTTGCTTGGTTCAACAATCGGGATATACAGATGATCGGGAACCCTTCCTGCTCCAACACAGCACCAATTCCGACGTCCGATGCATCTGTGATCAAAGTGGTGGGTTTTATAGGCGAAAACGCCACCAGTACTGGTCGGTCCACGATAGCTTGAATCAAGGTGCGCAACACTGACTCCAGTTCATCATTCCATTCCCACTTTTCTGCATGCTGAGCAAGAAATAGCGGTTGTGCCCGGGCTGCGAAATTCGGAATAAATCGTGAGTAGTATTGAAGGCAACCCATGATTGATCGCAGTTTGCATTGGTCACTTGGTGATTGCACATTAGCAAGTGCATCGTATCGAGTAGGATCTGGTCGGTATCCTTTGGAATCTATCACGTAGCAAGAAATTGTAGTTCATTGACTCGGAACACGCATTTTGACGGCTTGATTGCTACGTTTTTAGCTGCAAGTCGTTCCATCAGTGCCAATAGTCTTTGGTCGTGTTCCTCATGCGTTCTTCCGTAGGTAATAAGATCGTCCTGGTAAGCTCGGACTCCTGGTAGGCCTTGGATCACCTTATCAATTGCCGATTGGAATATGCCTGAGGACACATGCAATCCGAATGGGAGGAAATTGAATTGAAATAAACCCCATGGAGTATTGATTGTTGTCAGTGGTTTTGACTTCTCTTCGAGTGGTATTTGCAAATATGCATTCGCAAGGTCAATCTTTGAGAATATCTTACTACCGTGAATTGCCCTCATAAAGTCTTTCGGCTCTTCTGTTGTCGCGGCACAACGCTTCAGTCTCGAGTTAAGTGTTAGTCTGTAGTCGCAGCATATTCTCGGTGTCTTTCCATCGCTTTTCACTGCTACAACAATAGGTGTTGCCCATGCTGACGAACCAACTGGAGAAATAATACCAGTGCGTTCCAACTTCTTCAGGGTATTGAAGACGCCGTCTCTCACACCATAAGGCAAAATTCTACGTTTCAGGAATATCGGATCACCTTCAACTTCCAGTGTTGCTGGCTCTACCATCATGCCACCACTGTTCGTTGAACATAAGACGACCAATTTTCGTATGGTTCACTGAGTTATCGAAACAGAAAATCGGGAAAGCGATGTGATAACGATAACAGGAAATCGGGATAAATCAATATGGCGTTATCGGCATCGAAACTGAACATCCTGTTGGACGGCCGATGTCAGCCAACCACTCGGCTTGCATCGTGTGTGTAGGATTTGCGCACCACAACCCAGGCACGTCAGCGTGTCACTTTCTCATCACACACATCGAGAAAATATCTTTTACTGGATATACTATGATATACATAATTAAATAAATAAGAATACTATCGCGTCGTATCCTCCTTAGGGTAAAGTCAAATAGACACTAAATTCGAAATATTTTCGTGTACGGAACATTGCGAAAACACATCACCAACTTTGGTGCTCTGTGATAGATTATATCAAAGAGAACAATATCTTTTCGCTGCCAAGGAGCACAAACCTCTACCGTAAACTTCATAGTCCATCGAAGAGAGACGTTCGTTGGCCTTGACAACGTTACCAGCAAGAATATTCCAAATATTCTTCAAAGGATAACTAACAATCTGTTGGCCTGTCGATATATATTCTGGAGATGAACCGTGATCTTCAGGTTTCCTCTAATCCATACTTCAAGAACATACTCTAACGAGCTCCACGTGAATTTTTAATTTGCCAATTGATAAGTCCAAGGAACATTCTGGCCAAGTGCAGCATCTTACTTTTCCTTATATTGAATGTCATATCATTCATAGCCGCTCAATTTGACATGTTTTCCGAATCCGTTTGCAGTTTCTCACAAAAATCTGCAGAACTGATTGGCGTCCAAATTGTTATATCATTTTGGATGATTTTAGGGGAGAGGGTAAATCGTTTATGGATAATCGAAAGAGGAGTGGGCCTAGCACGGTTTTTTGGACTTCGCTGGTGATTTGAAATATTTGGGATAGCACTCCGTTTACTTTAAATCGGTTGTGGCGATGGAACATATGGTCGCACAAACATTAGTGGTGAGGTTCACATATTCCTAAACGTATCAGTTTTTGAAGAATCAAATGGTGATTGCTTCTGTCAAAAGCTCTAGATATATCTAAGTAACAGACGTGAATGCCAGTACCTCTATGCAATTCCTTCGTCCAGTCTTCTAAATTTATAAGGCGATTCGTTAGTCAAGAGCGATGAGATCGAAATACATGCTGACGAAAACAAATTACGTAATTCAAAGTGTGCAACCATTCTTTCCAAGACTCTACCTTTCATGACCTTACCCATAATAGGTAATAGTGTGACGGGACGATAATTTGCTGCGTCAGATCGGTGGCCACCTTTGAAGATTCAAGATTCAAGAATTTATGGTCACAAAAAGCACATAGCTTCACATAGTATCATACACGATGGTATATTTTATCAAGCAATAATATATCCTTTTTAACCACGGAGTCCAAGCTTGTGATGCATGCTCCATAGTTGGAATTAAGTAGGCTTTCATAATGGTTGGCAACGTTGCAGGCGAGAGTGTTCTGAAAATCCGTCGCAGCATACCTAGAAGCTTGGAAGCACGATTGAGATGACCTCACAACGCACGCTGTTCCTCAGGCTGCCACATACCCAGACTCCAAGATCCCTTTCCGACTCGGTCCAGCTCAAATTCGTGATATTGGTTATGGAATTGCTTACCAATTTGCCACACCTTGCATTTTGGAAATTGAGAGCCAATTTATTCCGTATCGACTATTCATTGAGAGCATCTAGATCACGTCACAACTGTACACAATCCGCATTTGATTTTAACCGCATCCAAATATTAATATCATCAGCAAAGTGAATCATCTTGCAAAGAGCGTCTCTGGTAGGTCGTTAATGTAAACGAAGAAAAGTACTGGCCTGAGGACTGAACCATGCGGTACGCCAATAGAGGCATCAATAACCTGAGATTTTACTTCATTGATTCGAACGTTCGCATTGCGCACACTGAGGTAACTTTCAAGCCATACGAATAGCTGTCCGCTGATACCCATCTGCTTCAGCTTTTGTAGTAGTTGGAAGTGATCAACTCGGTCAAAAGCTTCAGACATATCCAGATAGCAAGCGTGGATGCTAGCTCCTTCGTCAACCGCTTGGGTCCCGTCGTTTAACACCGTCAACAAGGTTGTCAAGCATGAAAGTACTGGCCCGAGGACTGAACCATACGGTACGCCAACCAGTCACTCACTCAGTCCTCTCCGTGCCGGGTGGCACATGAGGCGAAGACAACTTCACGCCAGTGGTTCCGGTCTGCCGCTGCTGCTGCAGTTTAAAATATATATTCTGATCAAGATGCGCTGCAGAACAGACCTACTACTGGATGTCGGTAGTATCAAGGCTAAGGAGCTGAACTGTGCTAGGATAGACATCCTTCGTATGGTGAACATTAAACACTTCCCAGAAATAGCTGAACGCAACAGACCCCCAAAACATTTGCTTGCTCTCAAGCCTGTCATTGTAGACGGAATCGTCTGTCTGAGGGGTAAAGTATACAATAAAATGGATAAAAGTATCCATATCTTGCCTAATAATGACTCAGTCACCGACTTAATAATACAGCATTATCACTTTATGTGTGGCCACTCGGGAGATCCACATGTTCCGTCTATTATTCGCCGAAGGTACTGGATCATAAAGGAAATGGCGGTAATTAAACGAGTTTTACGCTCGTGTATGGAGTGCAAACGCCTACATGCGGCGCCCTGCCATCAGGCCATGGCGCCACTCCCGACATTTAGAACCGACACGGGGTTACACGCCTTTGAACACACCGGAGTTGATTATTTCGGCCCTTTTTGTGTTAAGCAAGGGAGAAGCGTAGCTAAGCGCTATGGGTGTCTATTTACGTGCATGCGAATGCGGGCAGTGCATATTGAATTAGTTCATGACCTTTCAACGGACTCATTTCTAATGGCTTTGAACAGATTCGTATGTAGAAGAGGAACTCCAAGCGCCCTTTATAGTGACAATGGCTCTAATTTTGTTGGAGCTGAAACTGAATTGAAAAATATTTGTCGTTCTTTGAATCAAAACAGTATCGCCGACGCGACATCTAAACGTGGTATAGAATGGCACTTTAATCCTCTTTCAGCCAGCCATCGTGGTGGAGTTTGGGAGAGGATGATCAGAACAATTCGTAAAATATTGAGCCATCTAGTGAAAGAACAAGTCGTTTCGGACGAAGTTATGTTGACAGCACTAGCAGAATCGGAAAAAATAGTGAATGACCGACCGATTGTTCCGGTTTATGATGACCCAGAGCGACCGTCAGCTCTTTCTCCAAATGATCTGTTGCTTTTAAGACCTAACGCTGGTCTGATTGATTATAATATTCCTTTAAGAGAAAGAATGACCAAAAGATGGCGTCAAGCGCGACAGTTAGCAGATAACTTTTGGAAACGTTGGAAGAGCGAGTATCTACCAACCCTAGAAATAACCCGTAAGTGGCTGAAGCTAAAGCGAAACCTCAGGGTAGGAGATTTAGTGCTTCTAACTAAGGTAAATTGTCCCAGAGGTAAATGGCCTATGGGCTTGGTAATCGATACCCTTCCAGGGTCCGACGGTCTGGTGAGACAGGTGACAATTAAAACTGCTGAAGGGTCTTTGAGAAGGGACGTTCGATCCCTCTGTCTTCTAGAGGGGGTAGTAGACGAGTAGAAAGTAATCAGGATGTTGATCATTGGTGATGGCGCATAACACACCATGTACCTCGGAGACAAATTGGATTATGGTTATAGATACTTCGGGTTAATAGAAAATGTTGCCATGACGTATTGTGGACATGTGCACTATTCATACATTGTGCATTTTTGAAAGTTGCATATGAGAAATGCATTATGGCTGGCCCTTGTCGATCGTTACATATCATGCTTTCATAACCGGGACTGTGTAACAGGTTGTCAAAGATTGTTTCAGCCATTAGTCGCCAAAAGCTCCTTATCCTATAAAAAATAAATAAATATCGCAGGCCATGATACATACTCTATGCGTGATGTATTCATTGTATAATGCCACGGAGCACTTGCACATGCATGTTAGCATCCGGCGATAATGGACTAAGGAGCATACACCTACATGCGTGATGCATCCTTTGAGAGCCATGATCATCACAAACACGTAAATACGTGTTGGTCCAAGTCCAACTGGATAATGGTTGCGCGGCTTAAGCCAGGACAACCTGACACCTGCATGCGCCGGTGCGAATGGCCGAACGTAACAAAGCTGCCTCCTATGCTTTGCTCATGGAACCTAAATTACTTTGGCAACATTTGACGATATAGAGGGCTCGTGAATGCAAATTTAAAAAGGTTTCCATAGAGCAATGACTTCCGTTGTGGAATATTAAGCAGCTACGGCCCATAGCGCATGTGCTATTGACATGCAAATTGCTTATAGATGGTTTGGGCTTATTGTCTCCGGAAACTAAGCCAGCAACACCAAACAATTGTTCTATAAAAATGCGGTACTAAAACAAATATACAATAATATACAAAATACCTCAACACTGAAGATCCGGGAATAATTTCAATAACAATTAAGATCTTCTATGGGCGGAAAATATGGCGCAAGTCCAATCAAGTAAACTGCGAACCAACAAAAATGGCGGGAAAGATTAAAACAAAATAGGAAGAGGAAGTACGAAGTAGGAATCTGTCGCTATACTTCGAATAAGTAGACAAACTTTCCTATCTACCGTACATTTTTGCCAATTCTAAAATGCTACAATGAGACTATGTACAAAATTGTTAACTACTCATTAGTAGTTGAAATTCACAAAAATAGATGACCACAATGTAATTTTTTACCAGCGAGAAAGTAGAAACAGCATGTCAATCATCAAGGCATGGGCATAACCACACAAGACTTGTACCTCATCAGCAATTGTTATGTGCTGCTGGCTTAGTTTCCGGAGACAATAAGCCCAAACCATCTGTAAGCAATTTGCATGTCAATAGCACATGCGCTATGGGCCGTAGCTGCTTAATATTCCACAACGTAAGTCATTGCTCTATGGAAACCTTTTCAAATTTGCATTGACGAGCCCTCTATATTGTCAAATGTTGCCGAAGTAATTTGAGTTGCATGAGCAAAGCATAGGAGGCGCCTTTGTCACGTTCGGCCATTCGCACCGGCGCATAATGCAGGTGTCAGGTTGTCTTGGCCTTAGCCGCGCAACCATTATCCAGTTGGACTTGGACCAACACGTATTTACGTGTTTGTGATGATCATGGGTCTCAAAGGATGCATCACGCATGTAGGTGTATGCTCCTTAGTCCATTATCGCCGTATGCTAACAATGTGTAAGCCACTGTAATTCCCTTGTCTTTTTAATTGTACTTCCATTTCCTTCAATGTTTGTTTTAATCAAACATTATTCCAGAATATACTTTTTCCGCGCGCTTTCCTCTTCTGCTTGATTTTCGTGGTGCTGCGTTATTGCGTGTTTGCGAATCACGACGGTTAACAGCAAAATTGACTTTCGTCGCATTTTTCAGCTTCGCCAATTCTAATTGCTGATCAACGCGATACACCGGAGTTTGGAGCTGGAATATTTTTGTGTGTGGATATTTGCATCGGACATTGAATTTTCACTTTTCGTGAGTTTGTTCCTTTGTCCATTTATACTATAACATTTTCATGTTATATTTTTTTGCATTTATCCACTACATAATTGATGAGCCCGTATTCCACTTTTCGCTCGGAACTCCCGTTATTTTCTCAATTTTGCTATAATGTCGTCTGAACTTAACGAATCGCAAATGAACGTTATCAGCTGTAACACACAAGCATTTGACCCTGCAAACCCGCACGTGTGGTTCATCCAAAAAGAGGGTATGTTTCGTTTCAGACGGATCACGAAACAAGAGGTCATGTTTTCTTTCGTACAATCACAATTACCGTCCTACATCGCGAAAGAAGTATTAGACGTTCTTGACCCCATGCCCTCTATTTCGCCTTACGACACACTGAAGGCTGCTGTGCTCAAGCGTACTATGGCCTCGAAAATTTTGACTTACGGTGAGAAACTTTTGAAACTCGACCTCGGACTTAGACGTGAATTCCATTTCGTCTTCTTGATAGCCGATGTTCAGAAACCTATCATCGGTATCGATTTTTTGACGAAATACGGTCTCGTAGTCGATCTCCGACACCGACGGCTACATGACAATACTACGTCATTGAACGTGTCCGGTAAACTACGTTGTATCATCTCACCCAGTCCTCGCATATTCGTGCCGAACAGTGCCACATACAGCGACATTCTGCGTGAATTCCCGAACTTGACACGCGTATCGTCATACTCGGAGACTACCACCCACGATGTTCAACATCACATCGTTGCTAAAGGGCCTCCGGTTTATGCCAAAGCTCGAAGGCTGCCTCCGGAAAAACTTAAAGCAGCAAAATGTGAATTCGAACATATGGCTGCATTGGGCATAATTAGACCGTCAACTAGCCCGTGGGCATCGCCGTTACATATGGTCGCCAAGAAGAACGGCGATTGGAGACCTTGTGGAGATTATCGTGCGTTGAATAGCGTTACCCAACCCGACCGCTACCCTATTCCGCACATACATGATTTCTTACTTAGCCTTCACGGAAAATCAGTTTTCTCTAAACTGGATCTCGTACGTGCATACCACCAGATCCCCATGGCCCCTGACGATATTGCTAAGACTGCTGTAATTACGCCATTTGGTCTTTTCGAATTCCTTCGCATGCCCTTTGGTTTGCGCAACGCAGCACAGTCTTTTCAACGGTTCATGGATCAGATTCTTCGTGGTCTTGATTTCGTCTTCGTGTATATTGACGATGTATTAGTATCTAGCTCATCACACGAGGAGCATGCACGACACCTCCGTGAAGTCTTCCAACGCTTCGCCCAATACGGCGTTACTATCAATCCCGACAAATGCGTTTTTGGCCAGTCGACCATTGATTTTCTCGGCCATAGGATTGACAGTAATGGAATAAGCCCACTGCCCGAAAAGACACGGTCCATACTCGAATACCCAATGCCACAATCAATCAAAAGCTTACGCCGTTTCCTAGGCGTCGTTAACTACTATGGACGATTTATCCCCAACGCCGCTAAAATACTTCAACCGCTAACTGACATGCTTAAAGGAAATCCCAAAAAGTTGACGATTACAACCGCTGCAGAATCCGCATTCGTCGAGGTTAAAGAACTTTTGAGCAACGCTTCCGCTCTGAGTCACTTAAAAACCGACGATAACGCACATTTGGTCCTGAAAACCGACGCATCGCAAGTAGCAGTCGGAGCCGTACTGCAGCAAGCAGTAAACGGAAAGATACAACCACTGTCCTTTTCTCACGGAAGTTACAACCAGCCCAGACTAGGTATAGCACTTTTGGACGCGAACTTCTCGCCATTTACCTAGCTATTAAACACTTCCGTCACCTACTCGAGGGACGCACCTTTACTGTGTTCACTGATCACAAGCCAATTGTTTATGCGTTCCGTTCTCCGACAGACCGAAACTCTCCGAGAGAAATTCGTCAACTTGACTTCATCGCGCAGTTCACTACAGATATTAGACATATCGATGGTGACCGCAACATAGTCGCTGATGCCTTATCGCGTTGCACTATCCAACAGATAAGCAACTCAGTACTCGATCTCAGAGAACTGGCCAGTCATCAGGAAAACGACTCTGAATTTTTCGAAATTGTCGCAAATAAGTCACTCAAATTTGCCCTTTTGCCGCTGCTTGATTGCGACGCCAAGATCCACTGTGATATATCAACCGGTAAACCGAGACCTTTCGTCCCGCAAATATATCGCCGGAAGATTTTCGATCACTTTCACGGATTGTCGCACCCCAGCATTCGCTCCACCGTAAAACTCATAACAGATCGCTTCATCTGGCACAATATGCAGCGCGAAATACGCAAATGTGCAAAACACTGTGTGACTTGCCAGATCAGCAAAATCCACCGGCACACCCGTGCCCCCTTGAGTACATTTCCAGTACCCGATGGTCGATTCAAACACGTTCACCTAGACATAGTTGGACCCTTACCGGTATCCCGAACGTATAGTTATATGCTGACCTGTGTCGACAGATATACACGCTGGCCCATGGCAGTTCCTTTGCGAGATATTTCTACTGAAACCATCGCGCGAACATTCGTTGATTCTTGGATCTCCATCTTTGGCGTGCCTACTACCATTACCACTGACAGAGGATCGCAATTTACGAGTGTTTTGTTCCGCGAACTAAGCCGCTTACTTGGATGTGATCACCTGCGTACCACCGCATACCATCCTGCAGCTAATGGACTCGTTGAACGTTTCCATCGACAGTTAAAGGCTGCCCTCACCGCTTGTTCAGGAACAGAATGGTCTGAATGCCTTCCTGTCGTACTTCTCGGTATTCGAAACACCGTTAAGGAAGACATCGGTTGTTGTCCCTCAGAGTTGGTATTTGGCACCACACTGAGACTACCTGGCGAGATGGTACTTGACACACGCACTACCGGTGAGGTTGAACCAGCATCCTACTGCTCCAGACTCAAGCAGCATTTTCAGTCTATCAAGCCCGTCCCCACACGTTTTGTCGACCGTCCCTCATTCATTCACAATGATCTCAAAAATTGCCCCTATGTTTTCGTTCGAGTCGATGCCGTTAGAAAGCCCCTACAAACTCCGTATGAAGGGCCATTCAAAGTAATGGAACGTAAAGACAAATATTTCGCTCTGCTACGCAACGGTATCAGAGACAAGGTTAGCATTGACCACCTAAAACTTGCTTACGTCGAACGGAAGTCATCACAAGAAGCTACCCCTTCAACTCCACCCACACAGCCTATGACGACCAGTGACGTTACATCCAATCGACCCTCACCCATCCTGTCTACTCCTTCATCTCGTCAAACACGTACCGGCAGCAGAGTGAGGTTCCCCGCAAGACTGGTTGAATACATGCCATAAACGATGTATCGAGCGTTCATCCGTCGACTCACGCTCTAGGGGGGGAGTTCCGTAGCAACTTGTAATTTCACTTTCTTTTTAATTGTACTTCCATTTTCATCAATGTTTGTGTTAATCAAACCTCATTCCAGAATTTACTTTTTCCGCGCGCGTTCTTCTTCTGCTTGATTTTCGTGGTGCTGGGTTATTGCGTGTTTGCGAATCACGATGGTTAACAGCAAAATTGACTTTCGTCACATTTTTCAGCTTCACCAATTCTAATTGCTGATCAACGTGATACACCGGAGTTTGGAGCTGGAATATTTTTGTGTGTGGATATTTGCACTGGACATTGAATTTTCACTTTTCGTGAGTTTCGTTCCTGTGTCCATTTTACTATACATGTGCAACTGCTCCGTGGCTGTATACAATGAATACATCACGCATAGCGTATGTATCATGGCCTGCGATATTTTTTTTTAGGATAAGGAGCTTTTGGCGACTATGGCTGGAACAATCTTTGACAACCTGTTACACTGTCCCGGTTATGAAAGCATGATATGTGACGATCGACAAGGGCCAGCCATAATGCATTTCTCATATGAAACTTTCAAAAATGCACAATGTATGAATAGTGCACATGTCCACAATACGTCATGGCAACATTCTCTATTAACCCGAAGTATCTATAACCATAATCCAATTTGTCTCCGAGGTACATGCTGTGTTATGCGCCATCACCAATGATCAACATCCTGATTACTTTCTACTCGTCTACTACCCCCTCTAGAAGACAGAGGGATCGAACGTCCCTCCTCATAGACCCTTCAGCAGTTTTAATTGTCCCCCATTTTTGCTGGTTCGCAATTTACTTGATTGGACTTACGCCATATTTTCCGCCCATAGACGCTCTTAATTGTTATTGAAATTATTCCCGGATCTTCAGTGTTGAGGTATTTTGTATATTATTGTATATTTGTTTTAGTACCGCATTTTTATAGAGCAATTGTTTTCAAATATATTGGTTTTGCATTGATTGGACAATTCTGCGCGTATCTCTAACCGGGTTTGAATCGAGTATAGAAAGCAATTCCGAGCCATTTGGATATCGTCCCTAAAAGTACTCTATTGTACTTTACAGTACTCAACAATCTCGGGAATTCGTTGGACGATAAGGAATATGGCAACAACAAGAAGCATGTCAAAGAAGTCAGACGAGAAAATCGATGGTTCAATCGCATCCAACATGGAGCAATCTTGTCCTTCGACCCTTGTTATCCCTCCTGCACCCCCTACCCACGTGAGTCAGTCAGACACTCATTTTATCAATTTTGGTTCTATTCCCTCTTTCGGTTGTCCCACTATTCATTCCCCACGTTTGTCGTCTCAGGGTTCCAGGCAGGCCCATAGCATTAGAGAGGATGCCCTGAAGGAGCATGATGACTTATGGGAGGAAGAAGAGTTGCGTTTAGCAGAGGAAGAGTTGAAGCTTAAAAGGCGACGCCTAGCTTTGAAAAGATCGAAGGGCAACCGTGATCATAATCAGTATATTGATCAAAATGTTTATTCTGTGAAACGTGCCGACGATGGAAGCCCACCATTACAGCCATCAATTGAATCTCTCTTCATAAGTCTGGCCGTGGGACTTAGTTTGCCTAAAATAGAAATCGAGCCATTTGATGGTTCACCGGCTGACTTTGTCACATTCATGAGGTCGTTCGCCAGCCACATAGAATCCCAGGTTACGGATCCTTATCAAAAACTGTGCTACCTTATCTATTATTGTAAAGGGACACCCAAGGAGTCTATCCGGCATTGCGTTTTGCTTCCTCGTGAGAGTTGTTTTTCTAGTGCTTTAGAAATACTCCATGCACAATATGGAAAGCCACATCAAATCGTCGACTGCGTCACAAAGGATTTATATTCAGGACCGGTTATTCGGTCTGGTGATCAAGCTACGCTAGAATCCTTGTTGCAGCAGATGCGCAGTTGCAACATTAGTCTTTCACAACTAAACCGTGCCGCAGATTTAAACTGTACAACTAATCTGCTGAAAATTGTTTAGCGATTACCAAAGCCACTACAGATAAAGTGGGCTGAAGTGGCAGAGTCTTTAATGGCGCTGAACAAAGAGCCGTCATTTGAAGATTTAATGGCTCTGATAGAAAGAAGAGTAGCAATAGCTAGTACAGAGTACGGTGCCTTGGCATTTGAAAACACAAAGTCTTCGCCTCCCCTCAGTTCTGGTCGTAGAATTGCTGCTGTTCAGCATTCTGCACCAACGAAAATCTGTATGCTTTGCCAGTCAACCCACCCTCTGGAGAAATGTTCAATTTTCCGGAGTTATAACGTCCAAAAAATGTGGGAAACACTTAAGCGAAATGGACTGTGCTTCCGGTGCCTTAAAGGTAACCATAGAATTGCAGACTGCAAATCGCAACAACTTTGTCGCTTAGATGGTTGTAGTAAAGCCGATCACTATCTCCTTCATACGTCTACTAACAATGTTGAAAAGGCGACAGAAGAAATAGCTCAGGTGTGTAACTCCTATAGCTTAGCTTCTAATGTCGTACATCTTGGTTTCGTCCCAGTTAGGCTGGTGGGTCCACGCGGTTCGGTGTCTACTTACGCCTTTCTTTACAACGGATCGGACTGCACCTTACGTGACAGGGATTTGTTGGAGCCATTAGGACTTGAATCGAGGAAAATTAAGCTGAGCATCTCCAGTTTACATGGCTCTAAGACAATAACTTGTGGGCAAACCAATGTAAAGCTATCCTCACTAGACAATGAATTCAATTGTGTGATCGAACACTCAATTGTTGTGAAAAGACTGCCTGTCAGTCGTGTTGATATTCCCACGATCGATATTAACCGATGGCCTCATCTTGAAGGAGTTTCACTGGAATCCCTCAGGTCGAGTCGCGTGGGCATTCTCATAGGTTGTGATGTTCCGGATGTGCATTGCGGTTCGGAACATAGACTTGGAAAAGAACGAGAACCGTTTGCAATCAAGACGCCATTGGGTTGGGTTTTGAGAGGGCCAACGGGTCAACATGACATGTCACCTCGTCGCGTCAACGCGATCCTACAAGAACATCCGAGCATCGAGACATTGCTGACACAGTTGTATGACTCAGAATTTTCAGATCCTGGAGACTCTGAGGCACCACATCCCTCTCTCGACGATGTCAGAGCACAACACGAAGTGGAGTCATCACTTCGCCTGGTCGATGGTCACTACGAAATAGGGGTGCCATGGAGATGTACGTTACTTGATTTGCCAGACAATTATCATTTGGCGCGAATGAGGCTAAGCAGCTTAGGCCGTAAGCTGATGAAGGATCAATCCCTTCGAGATCGTTATATCGCCACAATGAAGACTCATTTCGAAAAGGGTCATTTACGTCGTGGCGATTCCAGTATCAAACGGTGGTTTTTACCGCATCATCCAGTTATCAATCCCAAAAAGCCGGAAAAGCTGCGAATCGTTTTTGACTGCGCAGCTAAATTTAGAGGAATTTCCCTGAACGATATGCTGTTTCAAGGGCCGGATATTGTGAACAGTCTCACGGGTGTCCTTCACAGGTTCCGCCGATACCAAGTAGCTCTGTGTGCTGATATTAAAGATATGTTTCTGCAAGTTCGCATGCCCGAAAGGGATAAATGGGCTTTCAGCACCCTTTGGTGGAAAGACGATAAGCCTGATGAGAATCCTGAGGTCTATGAATGGAACGTGCATCCGTTTGGAGCAAAATCCTCGCCATTCTGCGCTAACTACGCACTTAGCAGGATTTTCGATGAACATATCGATGGGTTCGATCATGGAATAGAAAAGGGGTTATTGAAACAACTCTATGTAGATGACTTTCTCGGTTCTACGAATTCAGTCGAGCAAGCAAAAGCCATCGTTTCAAGCTTGCCTGAACTTCTCGCAAAGGGTGGTTTCCAGCTAGCGAAGTGGTCATGCAACAGAAAGGAAGTGTTGTGTGATGTAAGTCCAGAGTCAACGTCCACGTCGATGAATAATTTTCTCTTTGGAGAATCCGTTGAGCGAACTTTGGGTGTTAAGTGGAATTTGAACAGGGATGTTTTCGTGTTTGACATGCGAGAACCTGTTAGTCATCCTACCAGAAGATCACTTCTTGCATACATAGCATCAATTTTTGACCCCTTGGGTTTTGTGGCTCCTGTATTGCTTTTGGGAAAATTAGTTCTACAGGAGGCGTGCCGAAACAAGGTAAGCTGGGATACAAACTTGGATGGAATTATGTTGACTAATTATAACAAGTGGTTAGCCCTGCTTACCATAATTGCAAATCTAGAAGTGCCACGTTGCCTCATACCTAATATCTGCAATTACACGCGATTTGAGTTACACCTGTTTTCCGACGCATCAGAATCCAGTTATGGTGTGGTCGCGTATCTTTGCGTTGAACAGACAGATGGCTCACGTCAATGTCGCTTTCTCTGCGGTAAATCACGCGTGGCCCCCATTAA
Source organism: Atriophallophorus winterbourni (assembly GCA_013407085.1). Taxonomy (NCBI): domain Eukaryota; kingdom Metazoa; phylum Platyhelminthes; class Trematoda; order Plagiorchiida; family Microphallidae; genus Atriophallophorus; species Atriophallophorus winterbourni. The sequence goes on along the minus strand of JACCGJ010002696.1, from coordinate 6,624 downwards.
GTTTATAACTATACCCCGTCTGGAGTTAACAGCAGCACTTGTAGCTAGCAAACTATCATCTCAACTTGTTTATGAATTAGACTTGTCATTGAGTCACGTGACTCTGTGGACCGATTCGGGGGGGTAGTAGACGAGTAGAAAGTAATCAGGATGTTGATCATTGGTGATGGCGCATAACACAGCATGTACCTCGGAGACAAATTGGATTATGGTTATAGATACTTCGGGTTAATAGAAAATGTTGCCATGACGTATTGTGGACATGTGCACTATTCATACATTGTGCATTTTTGAAAGTTTCATATGAGAAATGCATTATGGCTGGCCCTTGTCGATCGTTACATATCATGCTTTCATAACCGGGACAGTGTAACAGGTTGTCAAAGATTGTTCCAGCCATTAGTCGCCAAAAGCTCCTTATCCTATAAAAAAATATCGCAGGCCATGATACATACGCTATGCGTGATGTATTCATTGTATACAGCCACGGAGCACTTGCACATGCATGTTAGCATCCGGCGATAATGGACTAAGGAGCATACACCTACATGCGTGATGCATCCTTTGAGACCCATGATCATCACAAACACGTAAATACGTGTTGGTCCAAGTCCAACTGGATAATGGTTGCGCGGCTTAAGCCAGGACAACCTGACACCTGCATGCGCCGGTGCGAATGGCCGAACGTGACAAAGGTGCCTCCTATGCTTTGCTCATGCAACTTAAATTACTTTGGCAACATTTGACAATATAGACGGCTCGTGCATGCAAATTTGAAAAGGTTTCCATAGAGCAATGACTTCCGTTGTGGAATATTAAGCAGCTACGGCCCATAGCGCATGTGCTATTGACATGCAAATTGCTTATAGATGGTTTGGGCTTATTGTCTCCGGAAACTAAGCCAGCAGCACATAACAATTGCTTATGAGGTACAAGTCTTGTGTGGTTATGCCCATGCCTTGATGATTGACATGCTGTTTCTACTTTCTCGCTGGTAAAAAATTACATTGTGGTCATCTATTTTTGTGAATTTCAACTACTAATGAGTAGTTAACAATTTTGTACATAGTCTCATTGTAGCATTTTAGAATTGGCAAAAATGTACGGTAGATAGGAACGTTTGTCTACTTATTCGGAGTATAGCGAACTATGGAGATGTGTTTATAAATATGTTTTGAAGCTGAGTGGCTTCCGGGGGGCAGTGTATATGTGAATTTCACATTTAAGTTTGGTAAATTTTGGCCTGCCTGGATTCCAATTTTTTTGTGCTTCTATCGAATTGTACACATTTATTTTTTGTTGCTAACATTTACTTTCCTGAAAGATTCCTTACTTCGTACTTCCTCTTCTTATTTTGTTTTAATCTTTCCCGCCATTTTTGCTGGTTCGCAATTTACTTGATTGGACTTGCGCCATATTTTCCGCCCATAGACGCTCTTAATTGTTATTGAAATTATTCCCGGATCTTCAGTGTTGAGGTATTTTGTATATTATTGTATATTTGTTTTAGTACCGCATTTTTTATAGAGCAATTGTTTGCAAATATATTGGTTTTGCATTGATTGGACAATTCTGCGCGTATCTCTAACCGGGTTTGAATCGAGTATAGAAAGCAATTACGAGCCATTTGGATATCGTCCCTAAAAGTACTCTATTGTACTTTACACTGACATTCACGTTTTTTCCGCTTAACTATTCAGTCGATGGTTGTGAAATCATAGAACATTGTGGAATGAAGCATCAATAATAGTTAGCCAAAATCAAGAAACATGTGTTCTGAAGGATAGATCTGGGAGAAGTCTAATTATGGATAGCTAATAGTTTTTGAGGCGATGGGTTATACCAAGACAAAGAATTTGGTGTTCAAGAATTTCTACAGAACTCACAATAAAAAGACATTCATCAAAAAGAACAACAAAGCTGCATTGAGGTAAACGATGAAATACTTCATGAAGGTCCATTCTGAGCCGGTCGATAACACTTAACTGAATCCAGGTTTCACGAGTCGAAAAGATATCAACTATCGCTTGTGAGATATGAACCAGATTACGTATTTCTCGAGGCGAATATCGGTTTACTATAATATTTGGCAGTCGATCGGACTTAAAGTAGGATAACGTTCACTACCCAGTGTCAATATTTCCACATTGTCCTAATCAGAGCTTTGACCCGTATCTTTAACTTGCTCTGCAAACGCTGAAACATGAATAAGGGATTTATATTCCGCTTTTTCTCTGTGGCTGTGACCGGAACTGTTTTCAATAGAACGGTTGTAGTGGAAACAAACCTTGCCGTATCGATTCACTTAACTCTTCGGCTTACAATCCCGGTTGGATTGTGTGGTAAAAATGGATACAAATGATCTTTTTAAAAATAATCTACTGTTCGCGAACCATATGTTAACTGTGAGAAAGTGGTTACTAGTAACCTAAATCCTGTCACGTGTCTCAACTGCTTAGAACGCGAATTGTGAGAAATCTTTGATTGCGGATGCGACATCGATCCTAGATGATGAAAACATCCTTTATGCTTGCTAAGTCTGTAAAGTTGGTTGAAGAGAACCAAACGTTGGTTGTTCAGCTTAGAACATTGTTATGCACTACAAGCTGGAAGATTGCATATTGAGCTTATAGCTATGCATACAAAAATAAGGGCATCATTTGTAGTTTAATAAAAGAAGAGAACTTTTGGTTTACCGCTAAAACCACCGAAAACTCGAGAATTGAGTCTTCAATGCAAATCAGACAAAAGATGCATCTCGGCAGGTCATTCATGGCGAACGTTTAACTGTTATATATTGAACGTAGTATCGTGCGCAGTGAATAAATCATTTAAAGATTCGCCATAACATAGCAGAAGAAGTAGGAAATGGTTTTATTTCTATGAAAAAATATAGGTAGTTACAATAATGTAATCAAAAATATAATAACTATTTAACAACAAATCCTGAAATAAACTTTTGTTTTTCGACTGAGCAAAGTTTCTTTCCCGTCGTGATTGATAATATACTCATATGATGCAGTTGATTAAAGAAAAGGCGTAACCAAACTTTTTGGATACAATGTTAACAACAATTACCGGTATTTCATTATTTGTTCAAAAATGCACGTCCGAAATTAGCCTTAATGAATACAAAAAATGAACTATTTGGGCCATGTATAGCTTCATGAGTGAACAACAAAAAACGTGGAGAAAAAGTAAATTTATGCACCAAAGGCTTATCAAAAATTGAAAAAGAGTATTAGATGGGAGACAGATTTGTGAAAAAACTTCTAATTATATGAGTTCGCTCGGTATATAAAGATCACTTTTAATAAGATTTGCATTGCATAATTTATTAATGAAATAAAAAGGCGATCGACATGAACACTGACGAATCTGTAGCTAATAGAACTATTTCATTCATATAATTTTCCAACAATACCTGCTGATTAAGCTTTTTTTCAAAAAAACCCATACTAAATTCGGTAGAAAAAGTGCCCAGGTAACCTGTTAGAATGTCAATTTTGCATCTACATCTCTTATCGAAATTTGTTAGCACGTGATCATGTTAATAAGGCGATACAGAATTTTGAAAAATCCGTGTTGTGTACGTAACGAAATTTCCTTCATGTCTTGCTTTACTGCAGTCATTATTCGATCATTCGCAATATGGCTGGTTTGTATCCCTTTTAAAATGTATTTCAAAACATCTTTTGATCAACATTATTGCATTATGACAAAAATATATTCTGAGCTCATAAACCAACGCAATTATCTGTCCAATCTCAATTAAGATACACCTTCATGTTTTGAACACGGTTCAACGACCAATCAAATTGGAGCTAATGCCTCCAATCAAATTTGAATTTATTAACTATTAGTTGATTGGCCGAATATTCATATATAAATATTATCAACACTACGTAAAACAAAGATGCGTTTTGACCTGTGTTTTGTTTTACTGATAATATATCATGTTGGTGAGTATCTTTCAGTTATCCTGGTATCCTATTAAACTGTTTGACCAATCAATAATTTTTAGGTTATAAAATCATTCCGACATTTTTATAAATTTAACATCTTCACTTTTTCGTGATTCTTTAAAATAACAATGTAGTGTCAAACTGTTAATCGTTCAAGCGGATTAAAATTTATTTCCATGTAATATGCTTGATTACCTATTTGGCAAACACATTTAAGCCCGTATATATCAATTGTGTGCTAAACTAGAACGACACTGTTACAATGATTTATTATTGTACAATATTTAGAATATTTATTATTCAATGAGTTAAAGCGGATTTTGGTAACGGTATACATTTGACACAGAAACGTAGTCCGAAAAATGGTCTTAGTTCGGAAAAAGATCATTATTAGGTCGCATTAACCTTACCAACACCTCTATTTTTCTTCAATGCTGATCACCGTACTATATGCTCAGGTTGGGTGTCACGTCAAGCAGGCATGACCGATTTCAATAGTCGATTTGACTAATACGATGTGTATGTGTTATCCATATAGAAACAATAATGGTTGCTTGACACTATTGCTCAAAACTAATGATCATAAAACCAGACTGGATTACATTCATAATCGTGTTACATATGAATGAATGCCATCATTCACAGATGGCTGTAAGCAGGCCCGATAGCCAAAATTGAAAATGTTCTATGTGTTGTAATCAAGCAAAACGTGTGGTTATTAAACCAGTTTTAATTCGCTGAGAAACCAACTGTTGTTAACGATCAAATTTAGAATTCTGTATTTATACACCGACGATGCAGGATATAATCATGTGTCTTTAGTGATTTCAATAACGTAGCAGATAGGTAAGACGTAACCAAAGCCGTTATGGTATGGGTAGATCAAATCACATGCTTGCATCGCGGCGCAGGATAAAACGGTCAGACAATGACCCTATGCTTGTCAATCATTTAGAAACAGACTGAGGAATATTTATGTAGAGATGTCGGTTGCGTTCTAAACAAATAAACATATTCACCTAATCAACCCAATTGACAGATAATGGTTTAATAACTGGCTCAAACAATCAAACTGTTAAAGCGTTTCCGTACATCTGTGATTCATCGTTACATGAGGATTATATCGTGCATCAAATCATCAAGTTGCATTAATTAATATGTGGTTAATTCCACACGATTACGTCTACAATAGAACCGTGAGCTTTCATTGAATAATAATCCCAGTACATTTACAATTTAGGATCTGAAAACTCAATTACTCAGAATGTATGCTTGAGCACGATTACCAATCTATTCAGTGAAGCCTCACTTAAGCTTGATTTTCAATTAAACGTTTCACGGATGCATGATGCAATTGCTGTATCATGGTTCGCAACCCGTTCCAAACAAGGAGTCTTATCATGATGTTTAATGTTGACTCGAAATGCGATCAACATCTAAGAAATTTGTGCAACTATAGTCCACATTACCCAACTTCATCAAGGGGATTTCGCTTACACGGACGTTACGGAACTCATATTCGTCTTACATCCATCTTCAATCTGAGCTACGACATCAGCTTATGCAATGCGTAATAATTCAGCGTTTTGTACTTACTAAATTCATATTATTAGATACCTGGTGATGATGGACATTTCACAGACCTTTTTTATCTGGAAGACAATTGTGGTTGGCATTCATGGGTTGTTATTTGCTAGTTCGTTATTCTTTATCCAGGTCGCATATTCATAATCGATTTAAGGTCTTAAATTGAATGATGAATGATGCATTAGGGAGACCCGCCTTTGAAAATTAAAGCATCTCTCTGATTTATATAGCATCTCGGCAACTTGAAAATATATAAAACTCAATTACGATATGCCCACGATGAAAATCGGATTCAGAATGAAACAACATTAACAACAAATTTGACAGCTTAAATGATCACGAATGCAATCAATATTTTGATTTTTATCGAATTAGGATGCCCTTCACCGTACAACATTTTTATCGGAAATTAGAATGTTACCCAGCTTTTAAAGCTCGAGAAAATTACTATTTCAAGCGTATTTATTGCATGTATTGCAAAATTGTTAGAAATGCGAACTTTATATTTGCCCAAATGAAATAGTGTATGCTTTGTGATTCCAAAATAGAAAAAGCATCATAATTTCACATCCATTGCAGTGGATACCAGTAAATATAAAGATGATAATTTCTAAAACCTTGGTTGTTTGAATTGTGGTGCAGCCATTTATTTGTATGGTGGCCAAACGCAATTAACCGTAGCTTCCAAGTATAAAATTATTTAAGACTCTTTTGCTGATATAAGGTTGGCAAGACATAGTCTCACTTTATCAAACAAATGATGGTGAGCAGCTAGAAATCGGTTACGTATAAGTAATTTAATCGTGTCACATATATTAGTCTGTGTCGAATGATCATCCAATGTTTGACTGTGACAGAGGCATTCAGAATAACTTTGAAAACCATTATTTTTCCTCATTTCAGGAGCACCCAGTACGTTGAGATTTTGACGCATGCTTTTAACTTATACAGCATCAAATATTTCATTGTGTGGATTCATAATCATTATATATCAGATAAAAAAAACACTTTGCAATAAATACAAAAATTGAGGTGCGTGAATAGCGATAATATTTCAATGAATTCAAAACCT
>JACCGJ010002695.1:0-11101 GCA_013407085.1 Atriophallophorus winterbourni | reverse complement strand
TCAAATTGGTTCAAAACGTTTGTTGTTTTTGGACAGAAATATTAATCTCTTCCAGTTCTGACTGGTTCGAACATTGGCAATCTCAGATTGGTTCGAAACGTTTGTCGTTTTTGGACTGAAATGATAAGCATTGTCAGCTCTGATTGGTTCGAACATTGTCAATCTCAGATTGGTTCAAAACGTTTGTAGTTCCTGAACTGAAATAATGAGCATTTTCAGCTCTGATTGTTTCGAACATTGTCTATCTCAAATTGGTTCAAAACGTTTGTTGTTTTTGGACAGAAATATTAATCTCTTCCAGTTCTGACTGGTTCGAACATTGGCAATCTCAGATTGGTTCGAAACGTTTGTCGTTTTTGGACTGAAATTATAAGCATTCAGCTCTGATTGGTTTGAACATTGTCGATCTCAAATTTGTTTTACATCGTTTATAGTTTTTGCATTAAAATATTAAGCATTGTCAGCTCTGATTGGTTCAAACATTGTCGAACTCAGATTAGTTTGAAATGTTTGTAGTATATGAACTGAAATATTAACCATTGTTAGCTCTGATTGGTTAAAGTATTGTCGATCTAAGATTGTTTCGAAACTTTTGTAGTTTCTAGACTGAAATATTGAGCATTGTCAGCTCAGATTGGTTCAAACATTGTTGATCCCAAAAGTGTTTAAAACGTTCGAAGTTCTTGGACTGAAATATTAGGTATTGTCAGCTCTGGTTGGTTCAAACACTGTCGATCTCAAAGTGGTTTAAAACGTTTGTAGCTTTTGTACTGAAGTAATATGCATTGTAGGCTCTGATTGGATCCAACATGGTCGATCTTAAATTGTTTTGACACGTTTGTAGTTTTTGGATTGAAATATTAAGCATTATCACCAATGATTCGTTCAAACATCGTCGATCTCAGAATAAATCGAAACGTTTGTAGTTTTTGGACTGAAATAATAAACATTGTAAGCTTTGATTGGTTCCAACATTCTCGATCTCCAATAGGTTGAAAACGTTTGTAATATTTAGACTGAAATATAAGGCATTGTCAGCTTTAATTGGTTCAAACATTGTTGATCCAAGAATTGTTTGAAACGTTTATAGTTTCTGACTGAAATAATTAGGCATTGTGAGCTCTGATTTGGTTCGAACATTGTCCCATCTCAGATTTGTTCGGAACGTTTGTAGTTTTTGGACTGAAACAATGAGCATTGTCAGCTCTGATTTGTTCAAACATTCTCTATCTCAAATTGGTTCGAAACGTTTGTAGTTTCTGGACTGAAACAATGAGCATTGTCAGCTCTGATTTGTTCGAACATTCTCTATCTCAAATTGGTTTGAAACGTTTGTAGTTTTCGGATTGAAATATTAAGCAATATCACCTATGATCCGTTCAAACATTGTCGATCTCAGAATAGATGGAAAAGTTTGTAGATTTAGGACTGAAATAATGAGCATTGTCAGCTCTGATTGGTTCCAACATTGTCGATTTCAAATTGGTTATAAACGTTTGTAATATCTGGACTGATATATTAGGCATTGTCAGCTCTGATTGGTTCACGAATTGTTGATCCAAAATTTGTTTAAAACGTTTGTAGTTTTTGGACTGAATTATAGGGCATTGTGAGCTCTGATTGGTTCAAACATTGTCAATCTCAGATTGGTTCGGAACGTTTGTCGTTTTGGGACTGGAATAATAAGCATTGTCAGCTCTGGTTAGTTCGAACATTGTCGATCTCAAATTTGGTTTACATCGTTTATAGTTTTTGCATTAAAATGTTAAGCCTTGTCAGCTCTGAATAGTTCAAACATTGTCTATCTCAAATTGGTTTGAAACGTTTGTAGTTTTTGGACTGAAATAATAAGCATTGTCAGCTCTGATTGGTTCCAACATTGTCGATCTAAAATTGGTTTCAAACGTTTGTAATATCTGGACTGATATATTAGGCATTGTCAGCTCTGATTGGTTCACACATTGTTGATCCAAGAATTGTTTAAAACGTTTTTAGTTTCTAGACTGAATAATTAGGCATTGTGAGCTCTGATTGGTTCAAACATTGCCAATTTCAAATTGTTTCGAAACGTTTGTAGTTTTTGGACTGAAACAATAAGCATTGTCAGCTCTGATTGGTTCGAACATTGTCTATCTCAAATTGGTTTGAAACGTTTGTAGCTTTTGGATTGAAATATTAAGCATTATCACCTATGATTCCTTCAAACATTGTCGATCTAAGAATAGATCAAAACGTTTGTAGTTTTTAAACTGAAATATTAGGCATTGTGAGCTCTGATTGGTTCAAACATTGTCTATCTCAAATTGGTTTAAAACGTTTGTAGTTTTTGGATAGGAATATTAATCATTTTCAGCTCTGACTGGTTCGAACATTGTCAATCTCAGATTGGTTCGAAACGTTTGTAGTTTCTGAACTGAAATAATGAGCATTGTCAGCTCTGATTGTTTCGAACATTGTCTATCTCAAATTGGTTCAGAACGTTTGTTGTTTTTAGATAGAAATATTAATCTTTTCCAGTTCTGACTGGTTCGAACATTGGCAACCTCAGATTGGTTCGAAACGTTTGTCGTTTTTGGACTGAAATGATAAGCATTGTCAGCTCTGATTGGTTCGAACATTGTCGATCTCAAATTTGTTTTACATCGTTAATAGTTTTTGCATTAAAATATTAAGCATTGTCAGCTCTGATTGGTTAAAGTATTGTCGATCTAAGATTGGTTCGAACGTTTGTAGTTTTTGAAGTGAAATAATAATCATTGACAGTTCTGATTCGTTCAATCATTATCGATTTTAAATTAGTTTACAACGTTTGTAGTTTTTGGACTGAAATATTGAGCATTGTCAGTTCTGATTGGTTCAAACATTGTTGATCCAGATTGGCTTAAAAGGTTTGTAGTCTTTGGACTTAATTATTAGGCATTGTCATTTCGGATTGGTTCCCACATTGTTGTTCTCCGATTGGTTTAAAACGTTTGTAGTTTTTTTGTAGTTTTTTATGTACTGAAATATTTGGCAATCTCAGCTCTGACTAGTTTCAAAATTGTCGATTTCAGATTGGTTCAAAACTTTTGTAGTTTTTGGACTGAAATGATAAGCATTGTCAGCTCTGATTGGTTCAAACATTGTCGATCTCAAATTGGTTTAAAACGTTTGTAGTTTTGGTATTTGTATATGAGGCATTGTCAGCTATGACTGGTCCATGATTGTTCATCTCGGATAGGTTCAAAACGTTTGTAGTTTTTGGACTGCAATATCAAGCATTGCCAGCTCTGATCGGTTTAATTATTTTCGATCTCAAATTAGTTTAAAACGTATGTAGTCTTTGTACAGAAACATTGAGCCTTGTCAGCCCTGATTGGTTCAAATATTGTCTATCTCAAAGTGGTTTAAAACGCTTGTAGATTTTGGACTGAAGTAATATGCATTGTAAGCTCTGATTGGTTCCAACATTGTCGATCTCGAATCGGTTCAAAACGTTTGTAGTTTTTGGACTGTTAATTTGAGCATTGTCAGCTCTGACTGGTTCGAACATTGTCAATCTCAGATTGGTTTAGAACGTTTGTAGTTTTTGGATAGAAATATGAATCATTTTCAGCTTGACTGGTTCGAACATTGTGAATCTGGAGCCTTGGTTCGTCGAACGTTTTTGTTTTTGGATGAAATAATAGGCATTGACAGTTCTGATTCGTCCAAACATTGTCGATCTTAAATTAGTTTAAAACGTTTGTAGTTTTTGGACGAAAAATATTGAGCATTGTCAGTTCTGATTGGTTCAAACATTGTCGATCTCCGAATGGTTTAAAACATTTGTAGTTTTTTGTAGTTTTTTTTGTACTGAAATATTTGGCAATCTCATCTCTGACTGTCGATCTTAGATTGGTTCAAAACTTTTGTAGTTTTTGGACTGAAATAATATGCATTGTCAGCTCTGATTGGTTCAAACATTGTCGGACTCAAATTGGTAAAAACGTTTGTAGTTTTGGTATTTGAATATTAGGCATTGTCAGCTATGATTGGTTCAAGCATTGTCGATCTCGGATAGGTTCAAAACTTTTGTAGTTTTTGAACTAAAATATTGAGCATTGTCAGCTCTGATCTGTTCAAAAATTTTTGATCCCAGAATTGTTTAAAACGTTCGACGTTTTTGGTCTGAAATATAAGGCATTGTCAGCTCTGATTGGTTCAAACATTTTCGATCTCGAACTGGTTCAAAACGTTTGTAGATTTTGGACTGAAGTAATATGCTTGGTAGGCTCTGATTGGTTCCAACATTGTCGATCTCAAATTGGTTTAAACAATGCCAATTTAAGATTGGCTCGAAACGTTTGTAGTTTTGAGACTGGAACATTAGGCATTGCCAGCTCTGATTGGTTTACGCATTGTCGATCTCTGATTGGTTGAAAACGTTTGTTGTTTTTGGACTAAAATATTAAGCATTGTGACCTCATATTGATTCAAACTTTGTAGATAACAGATTGGATCAAATCGTTATGAGTTTTTGGACTGAAATAATAAGCATTGTCAGCTATTATTGATTCGAACATTGCCGATCTTACATTGGTTCGGAACATTTGTAGTTTTTCGACTGGAATATAAAGCATTGTCAGCTCTGAGTTTTTCATAACCTTTGTATTTGTTGAACTGATTTATTAAACAATGTCAGCTCTGATTTGTTCGACCATTGTCGATCTCAGATTGGTTTAAAACGTTTTTAGATTTTGTACTGAAATATTATGTATTTTCAGCTCCAATTGGTTCGAACTTTGTAGATCTCAGATAGGATCAAATCGTTTGTAATTTTGAGTATTTTCAGCTCCAATTTTCGATCTCTGATCGGTTCAAACATTGTCGATCTCAAATTTGTTTAAAACGTATGTTGTCTTTGGTTCGAAATATTAAGCGTTGTCAGCTGTGATAGGTTCAAGCTTTGTCGATCTCAGACTAGTTTAATACGTTTGTAGTTTTTGGACTGAATTATTAAGTATTCTCAGCTCTGATTGTTTTGAACATTGTCGATCTTATATTGATTCCCAAGTTTTGTATTTTTCAGACTGAAATAGTGAGCATTGTCTGCTGTGATCGGTTCAACCATTGTAGACCTCAAATTGGTTCAACATATTTGTAGTTTTAGGACTAGAAGAATGAGCATTCTAAGCTCTGAATTGTTCAAAACGTTTGTAGTTTTTGAACTGACATATGAAAGTTTGTCAGCTGTGATTGGTTCAAATATTGTCGATCTCAGATTGGTTCATTCTGTTTGTAGTATTGGACTCAAATATCTAGCAATGTCAGCTCTGATTGGTTCGAACATTGGCGATCTCAGATTGGTTGAAAAACGTTTGTAGTTTTTGGACTCAAACATTAAGCATTGTCACCTCTGATTAGTTCAAACATTGTCGATCACAGATTTTTTCAAAACATTTGTAGTTTTTGGTCTGAAATATTAAGCAATGTCAGCTCTAATATGTTCAAACAATGGCAATCCCAGATTTGTTAGAATTGTTTGCAGTTTTTGAAGTGAATTAAAACGCATTGTCAGCTCTGATTGGTTCAAACATTGTCGATCTTATATTGATTCGAAATAGTTGTAGTTTCTGGACTGAAATGGTAAGCATTGTCAGCTCTGATCGGATAAAACGTTGTCGATCTCAGATTCGTCTAAAACGTTTGTAGTTTTCGGACAGAATTATTTAACATTGTCAGCTTTGATTGTTTCGAACATTGTCGATCTCATATTTATTCGGTAGGTTCGTAGTTTTTAGACTACAATAATAAGCATTGTCACCTCTGATCAGTTCGAATATTGTCGATCTCAGATTTTTCCAAAACGTTTGTAGCTTCTGGTCTTAAATATTAAGCATTGTCAGCTGTGATAGGTTCGAAAATTGTCGATCTCAGATTGGTTAAAAACGTTTGTAGTTTTTGGACTGAATTATTAAGCATTGTCAGCTCTGATTGGTTTATACGTTGTTGATCTTAAATTGAACCGAAAGATTTGTAGTTTTCGGACTGTAATAGTGAACGATGTCAGCTCTGATCGGTTCGAACTTTGTCTCTCCCAGATTTTTTTCTGAAGACCTTTGTAGTTTTTGGTCTGAAATATTAGGAATTGTCAGCTCTGATAGGTTCCAACATTGTCGATCTCAGATTGGTTTACACGTTCGTAGTTTATGGACTGAATTATCAAGCATTGTCAGCTTTGATCGGTTCAAACATTGTCGATCTCAAATTGGTTCAAACCATCTGTAGTTCTCAGACTAAAATAATAAGCATTCTCAGCTCCTAATTGTTCAAAACGTTTGTAGTTTTTGATTGGTTCGAACATTATCGATCTCAGATTGGTTCAAAATGTTTGTAGTCATAGACGATAACATTAAGCAATGATAGCTCTGATTCGTTCGAACATTGTCGACCTCAGATTTGTTTCGAACCGTTTGTGGTTTTTGTTTTAAAATATGAAGCATTGTCAGCTGTGATTAGTTTCAAACATTGTCGATCTCAGATTGGATTGAAACGTTTGTAGTTTTTAGACTGACTTATTAGGCATTGTCAGCTCTGATTAGTTTAAACATTGTCGATCTTATATTGATTCGAAAGGTTAGTAGTTTTTGGACTGAAATAGTAAGCATTGTCAGCTCTGATTGGTTCTAACGTGGACGATCTCAGTTTTTTTCTCGAAACGTTTGTAGTTTTTGGTCTGAAATATTGAGCATTGTTATCTCTGATAGGTTCAAACATTTTTGACCTCAGATTGGTTTGAAACGTTTGTAGTTTTCAGAATAAAATAATAGGCATTCTTATCTCCGAATTGTTCAAAACGTTTGTAGATTTTTTAACTGATATATTGAAGTCTGGCAGGTCTGATTGGTTCAAACATTGTCGATCTCATATTGGTTCGAACACTTTGTAGTTTTAGACTAAAATATTTATCAATGTCAGCTTTGATTGGTTCGAGCATTGTCGATCTCAGAATGTTTTAAACGTTTGTAGTTTTTGGAATTATACATTAAGCATTGTCAGTTCTGATAGGTTCAAACATTGTCGATTTCAGATTAGTTTGTAAGCTTTGTAGTTTCTGAACTGAATTATTAGGCATTGATAACTCCGATTGGTTTAAACATAGTCAATCTCAGATTGGTTCGATACGTTTGTAGTTTTTGTTCTAAAATATTAAGCATTTCCACCTCTGAGTTTTTTCAAAACGTTTGTAATTTTAGAACTGATATAATAAACATTGTCATCTCTGATTGGTTCGAACATTATCGATCTTAGATGGGTTCAAACTGTTCGTAGTAATAGAATAGAATATTAGGCAATGTCAGTTCTGATTGGTTCGAACATTGTGGATCTCATATTGGTTCAAAACGTTTGTCAACTATGATTTGGTCATATAACTGCGTTGATCCTCAGAATTTTAGGTATTGACATAATTCTGTTTTTTTTGTATTCCGCTTTGTGACTGAAAATATTAAGCCTTTCAGCTTGAATGTAGTAAATTAGTCCGACTCTCACCATTAGTTTAAAACGTTTGTAAGTTTTTGGGAATTGAAAATAAGGCATTGACCAGTTCTGATTCGTTCAAAAAATTGTCGATCTAATAATAGATTTGAAAAGTTTTGTAGTTTTAGGACTGAAACATTAGCATTAATCAGCTCTGATTGCTGTGCAAACATTGTCGATCTCAGATTAGTTCAAAACGTTTGTAGTTTCTGGACCGAAATAATAAGCATTGTCAGCTCTGATTGGTTGAATTATTGTCGATCTCAGGTTGTTTCAAAACGTTTGTATTATTTAAACTGAAATAATAAGTATTGTCAGCTCTGATTGGTTCAATTATTGTCGATCTAAGGTTGGTTAAAAACGTTTGTTGTTTATGGATTAAAATATTAGGCATTGTCAGCTCTGATTGGTACAAACATTATCGATCTCAGATTAGTTCAAAACGTTTCTATTATTCGCACTGAAATATTAAGCATTGTTAGCTCTGATTGGTTTAATTATTGTCGATCTCAGGATGGTTCAAAAGGTTTGTAGTTTTTGAAATAAAATAATAAGCATTGACAGTTCTGATACGTTCAAACATTGTCGATCTTAAATTAGTTTAAAACGTTTGTAGTTTCTGGATTGAAATATTTAGCATTATCAGTTCTGATTGGTTCACACATTGTTGATCCACATTGGTTTAAAACTTTTGTAGTTATTGGACTCAAATATTAGGCATTGTCAGATCTGATTGGTTCGAACATTGTCGATCGCAAATTTGTTTAATACGTTCGTAGTTTTTGGATTGAAATATTAGGCATTGTCAGCGAGGATTGGTTCAAACATTGTCGATCTCAGAATACATCAAAACGTTTGTAGTTTTTGGACTAAAATATTAAGCATTGTCAGCTCTGTTCGGTTCAAAAATTGTCGATCTCAAATTAGTTTGAAACGTTTAGAGTTTTTGGACTGAAATATTGAGCATTATCTGCTCTGATTGGTTCAAACATTGTTGATCCCAGAATTGTTTAGAATTTTCGTAGTTTTAGGACTGTATATAAGGCATTGTCAGCTCTGATTGGTTCAAAAATTGCCAATCTCAGATTGATTTGAAAAATTTGTAGTTCCTGGACTGAAATATTGAGCATTATCAGTTATGATTGGTTCACACAATGTTCATCCAGATTGGTTCAAAACGTTTGTGGTTTTGGTACTGAAATATTCGGCAATGTCAGCTTTGACGGGTTTTAAAATTTTTGATCTCGGATTAGTTCAAATCCTTTGTAGTTTTCAGACTGAAATATTAGGCATTGTCAGCTCTAATTGTTTCGAACATTTTCGATCTCAAATTGGTGTAAAACATTTGTAGTTTTTGTATTTGAATTTTAAGCATTATCAGCTCTGATTGCTTCTATTATTGTTGATCTCAAATTAGTTTGAAACGTTTGTTGTTTTTGAACTGAAATATTGAGCATTGTCAGCTCTGATTGTTACGAACATTGTCGATCTCAGATTGGTTCAAACGTTTATAGTTTTTAGACTGAAATAATAAGCATTATCAGCTCTGATTAGTCCAAACATTGTCTATCTCAAATTGGTTTAAAACGTTTGTAGTTTTTGGATTGAAATATCACGCATTCTCAGCTATGATTGGTTTATGCATCTTCGGTTTTAGAATAGATCAAAACTTTCGTAGTTTTTGACTGAAATATTAGGCATTGTCAGCGTTGATTGGTTTAATTATTGTCGATCTCAAATTAGTTTAAAACGTTTGTAGTTTTGGGAATTAAATAATCATAATTGAGAGTTCTGATTCGTTCAAACAGTGTCGATCCCAATTTAGTTCGAAACGTTTGCAGTTTTCGGACTGAAATATTAAGCATTGTCACCTCTGTTTGGTTTAAACATTGCCAAACTCAGATTGATTGGAAAGGTTTGTAGTTTTTAGACTGAAAGTTAAGGCATTGTCACCTCTGATTGGTTCGAACATTGTCGATCTCAGATTGGTTCGAAAGGTTCGTAGTTTTTGGTCTGAAATATTAAGCATTGTCAGCTCTGATAGGTTTCAACATTGTCGATCTCAGATTGGTTTAAAACGTTTGTAGTTCCTGGACTGAATTATCAAGCATTAACAGCTCTGACTGGTTCAAACATTGTCGATCTTATATTGATTCGAAATGTTTGCGGTTTCCAGGCTGAAATAGTAAGCATTGTCAGCTCTGATTTTTGTATACATTGTCGATTTTAAATTGAATCGAAATTCTGTAGTTTTTGGACTGAGATCGTAAGCATTGTCAGCTTTGATCGGTTCAAACATTGTCGATTTCAGATTGGTTCAAAATATATGTAGTTTTTAGACTGAAATAATGCGCATTCCCACCTCTGAATTGTTCAAAACGTTTGTAGTTCTTGAACTGATATATTAGAAAGTAAATGCTCTGATTGGTTCAAACATTGTCCATTTCAGATTGGTTCAAACAGTTTGTAGTTCTAGACTTAAATGTTTAGCAATGTCAGCTCTGATTGGTTCAAATATTATCAATCTCAGATTGTTTTGAACGTTTGTAGTTCTTAGACTGAAATATTAAACATTGTCAGCTCTGATAGGTTCAAACATTGTCGATCTCAGATTAGTTTATGAGGTTTGTGGTTTCTGAACTGAATTATTAGGCATTGTTAGCTCTGATTGGTTTAAACATTGTCAATCTCAGATTGGTTCAAACTGTTTGTTGTTTTAGACTAAAATATTTACCAAGGTCAGCTCTGATAAGTTCAAACATTGTCGATTTCAGATTAGTTTGTAAGGTTTGTAGTTTCTGAACTGAATTATTGAGCACTGTCAGCTCTGATTGGTTTAAACATTGTCAATCTCAGATTGGTTCGATACGTTTGTAGTTTTTGGTCTGAAATAATAAGCATTTTCACCTCTGAGTTTTTTCAAAACTTTTGTAATTTTTGAACTGATATAATAAACATTGTCAGCTCTGATTGGTTCGAACATTATCGATCTCAGATTGGTTCAAACTGTTTGTAGTGATAGACTAGAATATTAGGCAATGTCAGCTCTTATTGGTTCGATCTCTGATCGGTTAAAAACGTTTGTAGTTTTTGGACTTAAACATTAAGCATTGTCAGCTCTCACTAGTTCAAACATTTTTGATCTCAGATTGGTTCGAAACATTTGTGGATTTTAGGTTATGTCATATCTGATTGGTTCAAACATTGTCGATCTCAGATTGGTTCGAAAGGTTTGTAGTTTTTAAACTGAAATATTGAGCATTGTCAGCTCTGATCGGTTCTAACGTTCTCGATTCCAGATTTTTTCAAAACGTTTTTAGTTTTTGGTCTGAAAAATTGAGCATTGTCAGCTCTGGTAGGTTCAAACATTGTTCAAACATAGATTAGTTTATAACGTTTGTCAACTATGATTGGTTCATACATCGTTGATCTCAGAATAGATCAAACCTTTTGTAGTTTTTGACTGAAATATTGAGCATTTCCAGCTTTGATTGGTTTAATTATTGTCGATCTCAAATTAGTTTGAAATGTTTGTATTTTTGGGGAATTAAAAAATTAGCATTGACAGTTCTGATTCGTTCAAACATTGTCGATCTCAAAT
>JACCGJ010002693.1:0-29050 GCA_013407085.1 Atriophallophorus winterbourni | reverse complement strand
TATTTCTTTGGAATTCCCTACACCAACATGTGGTTCACTCTCTTTGCCAGGAGATGTAAAAATTCAAAGAGGATTTACACATGCAAAAACAAATCATTCGTGATCCTTACATTTGATATTCTCTATTCTTATTTATGCTATTATATTTTTCACATTTTCATTCATAATTTAATCCAGTGGTGTTACAAAGTGTTGACATTTTTAACAATAAACACTTGAATCCTTGAATCTTTGAATATTCCTTTCGATAATCACATTTTCAACAAATCCACTTATCACTTTGTGTTCATAAATACGAACAAAGCAATTCTTGCCTAAAGTTGTCCGGATCAAATTATTAATAGATACGTTTTATCTCGGTTGTTTAATTTTTGAACAAACATTTAACGCAAAGTGATCAAATTATAGTTGGAATGCATATAAAGTAAAGTAGTGTCTAATTTTCTATAGTGTGTATGCCTTCAACTAGTTTGCAGGGTATAGTATAACTTCTTCAAACAGCGTATTAGACTATTGCAATTATATTCATAACTATTTAAATTAGGCATTTTTCTATTGACAATATTGCGGAAATTGGGAAATACATTTTTTACTAAATTGCAATCGCAAATGCGGCAATAGATCCCAAATATAGCAAACTGAAACGTACATACAAAATATTCATTTGCATGCTTCTCCGTCACACACATCCCACGACCGGTTTCGTACTGTTTGCACTCATCAGGTAGGGAGAGTAAGATCAGGATCCGCATGCGCTTGAAACGTACGTATTTTCTCAGTATTCATCAGACAGATGCTAAAAAACTAATTGGATAAATTTTATAATATTATATATATATTCAAGAACGATTCCTCGCAGTTCATTTGAGAAGATATCCTGAAAGCAATTCACTGTGATTACCAATAAAATATTTCTCATTTTGAGTACCCCTTCAAACAAAATGCTTTTTATCACGCCGACCGATTACATAGATATATTTCGTGAGATACTTTTACAACGATCAACCGGTTGTACTTAATTTTTATTTAATTATAAAATTTATCCAATTATATATATATATATATATATATATATATATATATATATCAATTTCATATATTTTAATTTGATATTTCTAAGGCGTGGAATCAGAGTCGACTACAATTAACTTTTGATCAGTCTAGTAAAATATCTATCGTTCGGAATTTAGGCTCAGATATAAAATTACCTTCCATTTTGGTGGAACAAAGAGTGCACAGAAATGGCTGTTTCATGAGGATATTTTCTCGCAACTGATTTGTTTATGATCTAGATCAAAATTACGGCAAAAATTGTAAAAAAAGCTTCTGTTCGGGTATGTTATAACATGTGTGATACATAAATTAAGATTGCCCTCACATTTCAATGACTTACATGCTCTGCATGATTTTTCCTTCGAAAATATGCTGTTTTATTCCTCAGTCCATTGTGATATATCTGTGGCTTTTTCCCTAGGAATAATAGCCATTGGCACACCGTATACAAACGCGCTTCCTGTCTAATTATCGTCTCATGAGAGGTCTTCGAACGATTTCACAGAAAAAATTATATTTAATAATAAATGTTTAATTAACCGTTTAGTAATACATAACCGAAGTTAGCGTTGAGAGATCATATCACCAAGAGTTAAACTATTTCAACGGTGTTCCAGCGATGCAATACGCTCGGCGCATTAAAAAAAAGGGACAGTGTACTGATGCAAGGGATAATTAAACGTAAGCAATTCCTTTCAATATATGAAATAGTACTTTATCCCGTTTTCTATGTCATCATTAATGGATTGAGCTGTTGACGAGATAACAGAAAATCCTGTGTTCCATATTCTTGACATTTCCAGTTGCACTGTATTTTCATCGGTATTGAACGCCAGAAATAATATAAGATCAATAAAGTGGTTATTCAAAATGCGCTATTGTATCTTTTGCTGGAACTTCTTCAGCTCGTGTTTATAATGAACTCTGAATCTTAGTTTAAATCATACTTTATGATCGCATTTTATTTGCAGTTATACGGACAGTTTTGAACGCCTGAAATTTGATGTTATTAAAAAATGGCCTTCAAAATTATCGAGAAACATCAACACTAGTGTTTTACAAATGCAAGCTACGTTTTCACCGAAACCTGGTGAGTTTTGAAACTGAAATTTCACAACATATCCAAGTTCCATATTGCTCAGCACAAACATTTGTGTGAATAAGCGTAATTTTGAAGGATTCGCACATATTATTACAGCATTTAATTGGGTTCTGGTAGTGTACAAATACATGAATTTTAATAATTGGTCTGCTTCAATATTGATTTGTTCGCTTATATCATATTTATCGCTACCAATCCTGTATACATGTGAATTTCACATAAAATTCATGATACAATTTCCTTTGTATACATTTCCATTGGAGGAATTTTAGAAAAACCAAAAATCATGATACATTCGAATTTTTCGAAACTAAGATCTATGATGATCTTTTCCATACGTGATTTTGTAAATTTTGAGGATGGATGCATCCAACAAGGCACGCTCGCATGAATTTTCACGAGGCATCCAGCATCCATTATCGTGCTGTTCGCATTATTCAATTTGAGCTAGAAAGATCAGGATCTGCATACCATTAAACAGCTGAAATATGGTAAACATGGTTTTAGATTGCAAGCCACATTTTGATAAGGCTAGTACGACCAAACCATTCGATTACATTATTTTATTCATATTTAGATTGATTAAAACCATAGGCTTGACCACAAATGAAGTTTTATCACACATAATACCACTGGTTTCATAAAGGTCGAGTTCGTCAGTTCGATAAGGGTCGGTGTGATCTCGTTGTTATACGGTTCACCGAAAAGTTTATGAGTAAGACAATTTTGAAAAGATGAAGCCACAAGTTTGTGAAAATAGATAATAGGTTCACAAAACTTGAGATAAATAGAATTTAGAAAGAGAATCATATACTTCGAGTATAGGTCAGTAAATACGTTCAGGGAACCTAAATCAAGCTATTACTGGGTTTTTTACAGATAACCAGACGAGTTCTTCTTTATGCTGTGCACTCTATTATGTAATCCCCAAAATTTATGCTTTGCACACGCAATAGATTAGAGAAAATCTACTTGACATTGTATCAGCTTTGTGATGAATTTGCTTGATAACTGTGAATGTTTTAGGTGATTTTGTTGCTTAGAGTTGATACAATTCGAGATTAAATATTCCAAAGAATTTTAGCGTCGCAAAATGCACATAGCATCCCAATTGTCATAGCATAGTAAATATTTATTCACTTATAAACAATAACACAATCATTTTATGTCAAGTATATTTTAGTTGGATGCACACCATGAGTTAATTCGAAGATGCCGTTAAATAGTTCTACAACAAATAAAGGTCCAAATTTCGAAAATAAATGTATGGAAACAGACAGTTACGTATTGAAAATATCAAATAAGGTAATATGGAAGATGGGAAATTTGCAGAGTTGCGTAGTGGCTGCGCTTATTTTGTGAATTGAGGCATTTAAATAAATGTTTTAATGGCTCATATATGGTATGTACTATTTTGTACGTATGGCATCACTTCGAAGGCTTCCTTAAAGAGAGTAGGGGGTTTCAAGTTTTGCAAAGATTTATTTGCTGAAGATTTATTAAATGAAGTATGAATTCGTGGAGTCTGGCTCGAAGAGGACCTGAACCGAGTTACTCTTAGCATGATACCCAGATCTTCGAGAAAGTCAACATCCAACAAAAATGCTGAAGGTTCCTGAATGAATGGCATGATTCTGCAGAGATGAACAAATGTGTGCCTTTTATCATGCTGCTTGCATTAAAATTTATCCAAGTGAACTTCTGATAATACGGTCTTTACCTAATAAGTGGAAAAACAAGAAAACTGTTTTGGCAAGTGGTGGAAACGCATGTATAAGGGGATTTTTATATAATTCATGTAGAGTGAATTGTTCTCGGAGTAATTTACATTCGGTTGCTAAGATCTTGTTGTTAATGCTGATTCTTCAGTGTGCGCGTGTTAGGGAGGATGAGATTACGTCATCCAACAATCACGAAATTACCTGAAAGTTAGTGGACAAATAATGAAACGAAATTTGACTTCCTGCTGAAAATTATTCGAATGTTGATATTTTTGATTTCAAACTTTTCAGATTTCAGATTCACAATTAACTTGTCAATATTTGACTCAGTAAAATATTTCGCCATTCTCGCTTGCAACCGCAACATTTCAAAAAAATTAATTAATTCAATTTAATATTTAAAAATTGCGGTGAAAAAACACATATCTTAAATTACATAGCATATACGCATAAAATTAAACCGTAATACTTTTCATATTTTATACTGGCAGTTCGAATTAGGAGTCTACATAATTTCAAATATGGTATAGTGAGGTGATATTAATCAGAAATCTGTTTAGTAATTATATTTATTAATTGCATGTGCATGACGGATGATGGTTATATGTAAACCCTGGCAAGCACAAACATCCGTATTCTGAATTTCCATCACTTACCCCACAACAGATTTCGTGCTGTTTACACTCAGCAGGTAGGAACAGTATGATAAGGACCACAACATTTTTATTCAGAATTATTATTATCAAAGTATCAACTCGATTAGCATGGATTCAACCCATTAATGGTTATATTCTGGGGTTGGTGTACAAAGACGAATTGCTAAACAAATTGCATTTCCGGTTCTAACATGAATTACGCTGATTGCACAGGCCTCGTGAACACGCGATCAAACATTCATTACATGCCAAATCGCCTTTCGCATCCATTTGTCCTATGCGTTCCGATTACTCCCTCGGGTCAACCTGTCCAGCGCTAATCAGGTTCACACAAGAACCACAAAACACAAGCTAACGCCAATGGTTCAAACGCTTTTAATAGACACTTGATGAAGTATGTTGTTATTGGCCTCCGTCGACCATGGATGCACATCGCAATCACATGAGTTGTTTCAGGTTCCACAGTTTTTTGAATGACTAAACCTTCGGATTCGGGGGAACAATCTATACCACAACGCTTGCAACGATAGTCAGAACTCGGTTGTAGGGCGTCAGTTGCATGCCGACAGCGTGATCTGCGTTCAGCAGTCAAGTGCTGCATCTGAACCTCCCCAGCTTGTAGACGACGATGCTTCTAATGTGAACAGTCAAAAGCAAATTATTCCAAACTCGCCGGGTCAATGCCAAGAGCTTCCATATATTTTTCGCAAACGTCTTTGTACCGTAGGTGTGGTCTTCCAATGGTCGAGTTCCTGATTTCAACTCACTCTGGGGTGTAAAGCATACGCCTATCTTTTATAGCAGAATCTGGTTACCACAACACTCTCCACAAACTGTCTGTGCCGATTGTCGCTTTGATGTTATTGGTTAATCGGTCCAGCACAAATTACGTAGACTTTGTTACGCTAATCTCAATGAAACTCATATCGTCTAATGTCAGTTGATATTGTCCATCGGTTCGCGTTTCGCAGATGCGGTACCTCAGACCATTATTATGCAATAACTAAGAAACGCGAAGAAGAGGATTTCACCAACACGATTTTAACTTGAAATTTCAATGCTATGTTTCTGAAAAATTAACTTGAAATGTTTGAACAAATTGATATATTTCCATTTATAAAACAGACGAGCCAAACTTTTTCAACGTCGAAACATGCTCCGTTAGACGTCGGCATGGTAACCACACTTTGAAGTATTTCCAAATCGTTGATAAAGGGTACGTTTATCGGACTTTTCACTCATACAAACAATTTATTTGAAGTTTATTTGTTTTTCTCTCCAGACATGGCTTTGTCATCTTTTGTACAAAATGCTGCTCTCAATGTAATTTGTGTTTGCGGTTTTGGCAATTTCATTTGGATGAGTTTTCTTAAGAAAATGAACAATTATTTGGAAAGATTTGTTAAGTAATTCACTTTTTTAATGATTCTTGCGTTTTCCCAAACACTCATTGATTTAGTTTTGGTATTAGCTGTTTTGTAACACAATAATTGCATGGCGATTCAGTATGTAATTCAAAACACTGTGAAGATGATGATGTTTATAATAGACGATCTTGGTTTTGGGAACCATGAATCGCTATTGTTTACAGTGGTAGCTTCGTGTATTACTCTACTTGCAGTTTAGTATTATTTTAGAATTCACATACCAAGTTGTATATTTTTGTACACAAAACATATTAGTGAGAATAAAATCTATCATTTGATTCGTGTTTCAAATGAGGTATCGTGCTTTTTTTTTCATGGAATCTCTAGCTACATTAGGAATGTTCTTCAACCGCAACTTTTCAGGTGTTACCCGAAGGATTCCAATCTTTCGCTGATCTTCAAACATGTGTTTCCCAAACGGAATATGATGATATCATCAATATTCACCATTCAACAAATCCTTCCAACCAAAGAGATAAATTCGGGCAGAGGAATCCGGGAGAAATCTATTGAAACGTACCAAATTACATGCACTTTCAGGATTTGTTCAACGGAAGCTCAATGTAGTTGGGTAAGGAAAATAAAATCTATAACTAAAATCTTTTTATCTTATGTTCTATGTCACACGGCCATGATCTGTGCAACTATCCAATTACCAGGATTCAAGGCAACGATGAAACTGAAATATAAAGGAATAGAGATATTGAAATACAGATATTTTACTGAAATGATATATATAATTACTATAATATTATCATAAAATATAGAATTATTGATTACATCAAATTACATCATCACATCAAATTCTGACCACAAACTGTATATCTGTAAGTTGTATCAAAAATATTTACTCGTCTCTGGCCAAACCGGTTGCGTTATTTGATCTAAAATATAAAATGGTTAGGAACATCAATCTAAGTGACTTTTCCTCATTTATTTAAATTCTAGCTCCGATGGTTAAATACGTTGTATTGCTCTTTTATTTTCGTTCTGAATGGAAAATGTTCGACCATTTACTATTCATATTATTCATGGAATGTAACATCAATTTAAACCAAATTAGACTCGAAAACACTGTAACTTTGACTTTGAGAAGTGAACCGCGTTGTTCACCTAGAGAGTTATGAGGTTGATTTTATTTTCAGTAAGAATTTTGTTTCACATTTAACGTTTTGCCTGAAGAAATTACACGCTCGGTATCTGTTGCGGTTTTCGCTTCCAAGCTGTATGAGTATATGACAAACCATGCGGTATGTGACAGTCCCTATTGATTTTCGAGAGATTTTGTAATTTTACTCAAAGTACAGGTTATCCTATGGTCATTGTTAAGCTTACTGCTTTTTCTACCATAAAACATTCTGAGTTCTGAGTTCTGTGTTCTGATCGTTAGTAATAATTTACGATGATTATGTCACACAAGCTCACAAAATTGTAGTGTGTGTTAACCTCCTTCGGTCGATGTCAACCATGGATGTGCATCACATTCGCATGAATTTTCATGTTCTACAGCTTTTTAAATGGCTAACCAGTCTGATTCGGGAGGAACAATCTCTCTGGCAACGATAGTCAGTACTCGGTTGTATTGCATCAGTTGCATGCCGGGGGGTGTTCTGCGTACAGCAGCCAAGAGCTGTATCTGCTTCTCAGCAGCTTGCAGACGATACAGTAAAAAATCCTCCAATGTGAGCTGTGAAGAGCAAGTTCTTCCCAACTCGCGGGGTCAATGTCAAGAGCTTTCATATCTCTGTTGCAAACGTATTTGTTCCGTAAGTACGGTCTCCCAAATGGTCGAGTTCCTAATTGCAACTGCCCATAGAGTAGATCTTTCGGAATACGACCATTGTTTATTCTCTAGATAAGTATTAGAAATATCGTTACCAGACAATTTTTCCTTACCTGCTTTGATGATTGCTCAACAAATTGGAAGCTGCATTGCAGTTAAAGGCGCGACTGACAATTTGAAATCTAATGTCGTGAATTCTTCGTTATTCCCCCAATTTCATGGTGAGAAGAATTTAATTGCCGTTAATTCATGTACAATAATAAATCTATTTGATTTTTCTTCTATATGCCTTCCCTTTTCCAACCAATTCTAATGGACTTGATCCGAAACACAATTTAGACTGCCTCGAGCGACTATACATAATGGAAATTAAAATCATTTATAAAATAATTGAGAAATTTTACGTATTTCTATTTTTCTAAAAATTCCTATTCACAATACCGTGATTTTATTGTACGCCGATCATTCAATTACGCAATGAAGCATGGAGCTTCATCAATGATTCATAAAATCGGTGTAAGCCATTCCTAAATTACCTTTTTAGGTTTGGATAAATCGTAGTTTGTTATAACAGCCAATTTATACTGTAATATCTTATTAAGTTAAATACAGAGTCGACACAAAGGGACCCAAGGCAAAAGAGCAGGTCCTAGTGACAAAAATGTGGAACTGTTTCATTAATGTTATTTTTAACGGAACTGCCTGTAAATGGAATAACACATTTACATTAAATTAATTTTTCTTCTCACAAATTTGTAACAACGTTTTTTTTAATTAAAATTATTTAAAAAAGCAAGTAAACAATAAACTCTTTCTACTCAAAATAGACACTTCTTCCCATCAGTGTCTTTTCCGGGTACTCTTGGAGAACGTGTGCTCAATGCTGACAAGCTACAGCATACCAATGTTGAAGAACATTTGAGGCACTAACGATGAATTAGTATGGTTTCAACGGAACTATTCCATACTACGGATGGACCGTTTGTATCTTTGAGAATCTCGAGAAAACTTATGATGTTTTAGAAAGCATAAGAATGATTTTTCTGTAAAAAAATAAAGTTGAAACATCTTTGCGCTAAAGGACACATATCCTGCCTATGCAGAGGTTAGCCAGAAAAATTAAGCTGCAACAATAGCCCATAAAATAGTTGTGATTTTAAGGCTCACTGGTTCGTATTTCATTGAATTTATTTAACGACATTTCAGCATGTTTGCCGTCCAGGTATATTTTTGGTGTAGATGTCATTCAGATGATTTGTATAAACACGCACATTAATTGATTTAACGTAGGCATTCGACTACATTAACAGGCATGATCTTTTCAAAATACTTGATCTAATAAGCGGCCACGGAGACTGCTCAAACTCGTTATTTTGTTCTACTCAGACATGAATGGCTCAGTCCATTTTAACTTTTTCAGTTCAGAAGCCATCGAAGTTCGCCGAGGCGTCATAAAAGGGTGTAATCTTGCTCCCAAGCTAATTGGGATTTTTTCTTATTCTGAAGCACGCTTTTAGGGCGAGTACAGAAGGCTTTACCTACGCACGCGAATTAATGGCAAGCTTTTCAACCTGAACCGGTTTAGACCACAAACCATGCCACGAGATGTGCTAATCTGTGACCTAATGTTTGCCGACGATGCAGACTTTATTGCTCACTCCCAAGAGAACCTACAGTCGCTAATGGACTGTTTTTAGTCGGTGTGTAAATACTTTGGGCTAACAATCAGCATTAGCAAGACCAAAGTCATTGCATCACCGCCAATCATCACTGTTGGGAATTGTCATCTTTAACCAGTGCATCATTTCCCATATCTCGAGTCAAACGTTAAGGATATCCTCTCGCTAGACACGGAGATTGATAAGCGGATTTGCAGAGCAGCTGTCATCTTGTCCCGATTGAACTCTCGAGTGTGGGGTAACCGCAAGTTGACTGTAAAAACAAAGATGGTATAATACATCTCTTGCGTTCTAAATGATTCACTGTACGCAGTAAAACCTGGACCACCCACGCAAGACACGAACGGAAGCTGAATGCTCTCCATCTACGAAGCATCCGTCGTATCTTGAACATATCGTCGCTGGACAGAGTGACTGATGCTGAAGTGCTTTCATAAGCTGGTCTACAGAGCATATTCACCCTGCGGCCGATTGGCTACAGATTCGAAAATTGTCGTATTCTGAAAGATATACTGTATGATGAGTTGCAATTAGGAAGTCAACAATTGGGCAATGCGCACTTGCGGTACAAAGACGTTTGCAAAAGAGATATGAAAGCACTTGGAATTGACCCCGTGTGTTAGGAAGTTGAACTTAACCGCTCAAATTGTAAGTACTGTGTAAAGCGTCGTCTGCAAGCTGGGGATGAGCAGATACAGCTGTTTTCTGCTGAACACAGATCACGCCGCCAGCGTGCAACTGACGCCCTACAGCAATGTGATTCCAGATGGCGGTTTTGTTAGCAAACAAAACCTAGATCGGTAGAGACTCCACTTTCAAAACCCGTGATTTCCACTTAATCAATGATATCGACCATTCGTCTCGATTCATTCATAAGACTTGGCTAATCAACTCGAAACATTTTCAAGTGAAATAGTATGGTGGAGTCGGAAAAAAAAATTTCAAACTTGTGAGTACCATCTGCATTTAGATATATTTTTTATACAAATCTGACCCTTTTCAAGACCACTGTTGATAAAGATGATTATGGTAAATACAGTCTAATTGCCTAATAATTCTGTCGACATTTATTTGATGTTTAGGAAAAAGAATTGTACGGTAGTAGACGAGTTACACTTATGGCAAGAAAGATAATAAAATGGATCAGAAACAGAAATCCAGTTAAAACCGGGCGGTGTTAGGAGTCATTGCTCCTAACGAATAAATCACCCCGATTAGCTGATTAGCTGGAAATTGGACACTACTCTTGATCTGTGTAAACACTCCAACTCAGTGATCGGTTTCGAGTTTGATTATTATTTTCAATCAGCATCGACACATTATCGACCGACATTCTAGAAAGATCAATTCTGTGTGTTGTAATAGTAGTGCTCAATATGTTGTAATTGATTTCACGAGTGGGGTGTAAATAAATCGTCATGTCAGGATCCATCGAATTTTCTCCATTCTAGGTTGGTGAACACTGAACTTTGAAATTGACGTGAATGACAGTCTTTCTTGTTATCAGGGAACTAAGCTCACACACCGAATGAACATTCCAGCGGTAGTTACGTTGAATTTTCGGTATAATAGGGAAAGCTTATATCGCGTTGTTATTTTTGAAAGTGTCCGCAGGTCTAGTCGTCTTAAGCGCTCAACCTATTGACCAGGTTAGACGTCTGATGATATGAGCGGTCTGAGAGCAAAATATATTTTCTGGAATCATGGTTCCCGACCTTGAGAAGCACAGTCTAGAACCTGGTGTGGTTAAGATTTTTCATCTTTAGAGCAAACGAACCAATGGAAAGACGTTGAAAATCCCGATGTAGCGTATCTAACTGACGAGAGGCTAGTATGTAAACAAATTCACGTTTTAGAGCGTTTTTCGGACTACTATCTATATGCTGTTCGTAACTATATAACCCTAGCTTTGCTCTCTTATTTTTTATGGGCAAGAAATGCAGGGATTGAGACCGATCTTCGTGATTGTGAACGTTTTGCATATGAAATGTCTATTTGGTTTCGGGAAACTTGAAACAAGATACAACTAAAAGTATTCGAAATAAATCAAAATAAATCAAAATTACTTAAAAACGAATATTAATTTTTTTACAAAATAAATGGTCTGCTGTATAAGATATACATAACTGATAAATTCTCGTGATTAATCGTTTATTTCGACACTTGCTCCCATCCTATCCAGAACCTTCGGTGTCTTGGGGGTCAATCAGAAATTTCTCTGGAACCAACGCTCGAAATTTCAAGCGATGAAATTCCCATTTTCGTCACAAAATCGGTGATTATCAACGTAACTGACCGAACCTCCAAAGAATCGAAACCCTTTGCAATGAATCATCCATTTGATACTCAACAGATTTCATCCTTTGTGAAGCTCCACCATCGTTATTTGATGGATAAAGGTGATAATCGTTTTGTTTAACGTGATGGTATGAATGGCATTCCTAAATTTTCAAAGTTATTTTCGAAGACAATGCTTCAGATGATTTCATTGTTATAGGAAAGTAAAGAATGTTGCAGAGATGCAAGGCATTGGAATTTGGTTCAATCATGTAGACGTTTATCACCATCATCAGAATATGCCACTCTTGATAGTGATGACTATAAATGTATTGTTCAGTGTTTTATTGTCAATCCAACTAATGGTGATATTTCAATATGTAGCATTTTCTTTATGCAACAAATAACTTTGAATTAGCTCAATTTTCAAGATTACATATGTCTTTTGTGTAACAGTTGTAGTTGTATACCGCAGTAAAACTTGACAAGACAATTGGAAACAAACCTAGGGTTACACTTGATGTAGATAACTACAAACATCACATCACGTTGAGTATTGTATCTCTCAATTTACTCACACCAATTTATGTCTTTCAATACTAGGATCCAAGCCCAGAAATTGTTAATTATTACATACTCTACCAATTCGAGTATGTACTTGTGCACATTCAGCTGTAATACATGTACATATACCTTCAAGACAAGAAAAAGTGGCCTGCAATCCGTATTTGAACACCGTGGTTCTGTGCCTTAATCCTGTTTAGCATTGACATTCAAGTATACCTTTTTTACCAAAATATTATAGTTTTAAATCTCACTAAACCATTTCTTACCCTCTCCAGCTGATGACGACAAACATTCAGATACCGGTTGTAGTAAAAAGTTAGGGGATGTGAGACCCACAATATGAAGGCCTTATTGATACCTCTCGTGGATTCGCAAATTATTGGACAGTCGTTTGTAGAAATATCAAACATAGTCACGACCTTAATTGAATGGATGTCAACCATGGA
Source organism: Atriophallophorus winterbourni (assembly GCA_013407085.1). NCBI lineage: Eukaryota > Metazoa > Platyhelminthes > Trematoda > Plagiorchiida > Microphallidae > Atriophallophorus > Atriophallophorus winterbourni. The sequence continues at coordinate 16,339 of JACCGJ010002693.1, read as the reverse complement.
TGACCTATTCACATTGTAAATAAAGTTAGATTAAAGGAACATTGAAGCTTACGAGCAATTTATTAAATGACTTTGAACTCTTTGAAGTATGAATTAACTATTATAGTATGGTGCCAGCATTACCATTCATTACACACCACACAAGTATCTGGCTGTTTGCCGTCATCAGATGTAGACAGTTGGATCAGGTTCAGTGAGCCTTGAAACAGTGGTATAGTGGTAAACAAAGGTATGCTTTTATGACACTGATATACATGGTTATTCAAACGAACAACGATGTTCAAATATAAAATCACAAAAAGATTATCGGTCAAGCGCTCAAGGAGCTTATAAACGATCAAGGTATTTTGGTGCTCACAATCCCATCCCTTATACACACTTACCGGAATTCACTATTACTTTCTTTGCTGGTTAGACAGTATACAAACGTATAAGGCAACAAAAATTGTGCTCTGAATAACGGCATTGTTTTGGAACTGCCCCTTAATGGCCAGGTTTCCTCGGTCGAGTTCACCGTATAGCGAAACGGAATGGCGTTGAATAAGTTTAATGTTGTGTCTTTTTAGAAGCACGAGCGGTAAATGTCCTGCTTTCACGTCTCGATTCACTTCGTTGTGTATTGTTTTCTTTTGAAAAAAATTATAGTGAATTGATATTGTAATATATTTATCTACTCTAGTTACATGATAATACTGTTCAATGTATTGATGCGATATTGAATTGCATTTATACGGGCGTGTGAGACAAATTCATCGAGTACAGTAATGGTGAACATTTAAGGCTATCTGTTGCATTTTGACGGTTGGTTTTAGACTGATTTGTTAGTTATGCTATTATTATCTACCTTTTAGATAACCATACGTCTTGTTCAAATATCCTGGGATTGAAAGCCTCCGGTCCAGTCATATGCGTCTTCATCCTCTTAATTGCGTCCCTGTTCTTACTGACATTCATCCCGTGTTGGAAACTAAGCAAGCAAATTCGAAATCGTCGCATGCATCAAGCCGCACACATTGCCCCGGTTCTCTTCAAAAATAAACTCATAGCAGATGAACAACTTGTCAAGCGTCCTTTACATTCAGTCCAGTGCAAGCTGAACGCGGTTTATAGCGAGGGTTCGTGTGATTCTGATAGGTTTTATACATTGGTGCACTTTGAACAACACGGAAACTGTGAGATGACCGAAGCAAAAGATCCATTTTTTTGTATATAACAATGCAGCGAAACAAGATCATTGCTGCCCAATTTCACCTACAGTGAAACAATCGCCTTTGTATAGCACACATGAGATCACGAATGTTGAATATTCAACCGACAGGGACATACAATACTTCACTCCAGTTCTTATTTACAGAAACCCATGTGGGACAAACGAGTTGGCGAGAACGAACGCTTTGAAATGCGAACGAAAAGCTGATGTTCCGCAGTCAGTTGATGTGCTCGATCATCCAGACAAATGGTAGTCTTTCGAAATGTGATTTGATATATCTTTTTATGTGCTTTCGGCAAAGAGGATTTAGAAATTTAACTGCCAACATTGAAAGAAATTATTGGTTTGTAATTTCTAACATGATATTTGATAATGAATTTGTTATACAAAGTATCGAGTTTAGGAGCCTTATTTGTAAATATGTCGATTCAGATCTTACGCTGCTAACCTGATGAGTACAAAACAGTACGAGACCGGTCGTAAGGTGTGTGTGATGGAAATGGTGGCAAATACGGTTATTTTATCCAAGCACATGTGTTTAAATTATCTGCATAGGAGTGAGCACATGTGATAAAACAGGTTTGTCGTGCTAATCTAATCAAACATGGGTTTAAAAGTACACGCTTTTATTACAATTTCTCCAAGGTTACATGACATGCTGATCCTGATCGTATTGTCCATAACTGATGAACGCAAGCAGAATGAAGCGGTTTCGGGGTTATCAGAAAGAAACTATATGCAAAGAAATTTGAGTGCGAACGGTTAGAGTAGTTTTTTGGTAACGTTTCACTTCTGACACAGAAGCTTCGTCAGACCAACTGTGATCAACGGACAGGGAACATGATTAAGTAGTAGTCAACCCACCACCACTTATTTGACCTTACCGCTAAACCGTATAGCGAACGCCTACATGCGGAGGCGGTCGAAAATTCCAAGGCAGGTCGACTGGCGGTCAATAAGGGTGGATGGGGCAGAAATCTCCACATCTGGCGCTCGGCACTGATGCGAAAGTAAATAGTTTTTGTTCACACCTACTAGTTAATTAGATTTTTGTTTTTCTTCAAAAATAGCCTTAGCCCCGTTAGTTATGTACTTTTACGTATGTGGGCCGCTGTATGAACTGTCCTTGACCGTGTTCACTTGTATCAGATTGATTTGGATACACACTGTGAGGAAAATCGACCACTGATCCTGGTCATTCCCACGAGACGTGATACACTGTAGGCGTACTATAGGCTGTTTAGCGGTAAGGTCAAATAAGTGGTGGTGGGTTGACTACTACTTAATCATGTTCCATGTCCTGACTATCACCCTTGGTCTGACGAAGCTTCCGTGTCAGAAGTGAAACGTTACACATAAACTACTCTAACCGATCGCACTCAAATTTCTTCGATTTTGAATACACGATCGGTCCCAAACATATTCCAATCGATTGCTGGAACTGTAGGCAAAAGTGGATTTTCATTTCAAACCGATTCATGTGTGTTGGTACTATATTCACAATTGGCTTTTAATTTTACATAAAAGCATCAAAAAATTAAAACGTTCTGGGACCGTACTTCCAATTGTTTTACACAGCAAATGAGGTCTATTTAGTTTTTCAAAAACAATTGTCGCACAATTCAAATTTAATATGCTGGTCTCTAAATAAATGTTGTAAAGAAGTATGATGTACTGGATCTGGATTTAAAAATATACGGGCAACATAAAGATTCATGCTGATAATTTTGGAGCACATTTTAGCCAAGAAGATCCACGTTAAACCTCTAAATGCAAACTTTAATATATATGCTTACTCAGAAACCCGCCCTTCCATAAAAATATCCACCCTATTTAAAAAACATCTATGTTTTCAAAGCAACATTTTATTACGGGTTTCTGAGTTTTATATATGGAAATTGTGTGAATATTTCTGTTGGAAAATTTTCATACGCGAACAGAAAAGATTTAAAGAAAAATGCCCCAAAACGTGTAAATAATAATGCCATCAGAGAAAAGCTGATGTGATCGAGTGTAACAAATTTATACACAACAAATTCACGTCGGTGTTCTCAACTTTCCTTGCAAATTAATTTCACGAATTTTGTCAAAAACAATCTGCAGTTGCGCGAATAGTTGAGCATGTATTTTCACGTAATGAACTTTCAGACAAGTTTTTTTCCAAAGAAATATTCGCTGTTGCTAATTTAATTAAACGGACTTTACAATCCATGATCCGTGAAAAATACCAATCTTAAGATTTCATCAACAAGTAAGTGGAACTTCGATGCACTATGTTTGTAGATAATGAGTGCGAAAACTCGTTTTTCATTAAACAACGGGTAATACTATCAGTTTGCGCAAATAATATTCAGCAACCAATACATGTTGTAATCCCATGCATTTACTAACCGCGAACATTGTCTCACTGTTTGTCAACATCCGGTGGATATAATAAGCTTAATTTTATTTATTCTCTGTTACACTTTGGAAGATGTTCTTAGTTGTTTCATTACGAAATTTGTGATTTTTAAACGTCACTCCATGTCAAAAGCAGTGGCAAAACTATATCCTTACAGAAATCTTGAAACAATTGTAAATACTCAAAAAAATTCAGATTACATTCTGCCAACTAAATTAATCTCTGAGAAACAACAATGCGCTCAGTGAAATATAGAACATAAAACTTTCAACGAGGTTGTATTTGAAAGCCACGGTTGAATAGGGTTCTTACGAAGAACTACGATTTTCGACCACGAAATCAGCCAAGCGCGCAAGAACCTCGAAGGTGAAAAATTAGTGTGTTTCTCGCACGCACACACGCCACACAACACAGCTGATTTCTGGTTGTTTGCTGTCATCAGGTGGAGTCGGTAAGATTAGTTTCAGTGAGTCTTGAAACAGTGGAGTAGCGGTTAACAGAGATAGACTTTGAAGTCCGCGTTCGAACAAGTTCTTACAAAGAAACATAGTGTTCAAACACTGGTGTGGGGAACAATATACATAAAGCTTCTAAGTTTCATAAATCTGAGAATAAAAATAGGCTAACATTATTTATTACATAAACTGGATGTTATATTTACAAAAGTCAAATCCGCATTGAACTTGACAAATGATCCATTAATATAAAAAACATAATGATTTTCATAAAAAAAATGGAAACAAGAAATTGCGTTTAATTTTTATTTCAGAAAATAGACTCCTTCTCCTGGTTTTCTGATAAATTTATAAAATATTGATGATCTTAATTATCCATTGACCTACGTAGAATAAGTCGAATTTTATGTCGCAGAAATCAGGATTTAGAACACAGGATATCGAACTACTTGACAGGATTTATGTTCGATTGAAAACGTTTGTCTCCCATTACAGAAATTTGCTTTTCGAATAGCAAATGTTAAAACTAAATCTACACGATTTTACCCAACGACGGATACGGAGTGACCTGCTTTTTACATTCAAAATCTTACATACTAAAAACTACACTGTTAAACACTTGTTAAAGCCCAGTGGCCTTACACGAACACGAAAACACATCAAATGCTTTAAGCATTCCGCATTTTCGATCGGATATTTGGCGAAATATTTTATCGGCAAGAATTTGTTCCACTTGGAACATTTTGCCAGAAGAAATCACACGCTAGGAATCTGTTGCGGTTTTCGTTTTTAAACTCGATGAGTGTATTACCGACCATTCGGCATGTGACTTTCCCTATTGATTTTTGAGATATTTTTTTAATTTTACCGCATATACCTGTCATTCATAAACATTTCTCAGTTCTGAGTTTTAGCTTCTTATTAACTCGGTGATAATTCACGTATATTCATCAAGTTAAACTTATAATGTTGAACAAATTGGCAGATAAAAACCTTCAAACATGTCAGCAAGGAATGAAAATTCCAGTCGTAGTTCTGTCTGGAATGTGGTATTTCCAACATACAAACATGTCCTCGGGGGTTGCTAGAAGTTTAAAGTTTGAATAATTTATCCTAGGTTGGAAAAATGTAGTAATTACTGAATATGCGAGGGTAAGATCGCCCCGCATTCTCGTTTGTGAAAGCGTCCTCAGATCCAGTGGCCTGCGTCACTCGAAATATGGCGTATTTTCGAAACCATTTCAATCTTAAAATCTCGATGATATAAGCTTTGTCAAAGTAAAATATATTTCTAGGGACATGGTGTCAACGCTTGTGCAACAGAATCGTGAACCGCGAAAAAGCGTCCAAATATCCGTGGTACCAAGCTTAGCAGAAAAAAAAGAAGCGTTTGTACACGGCTTCGCATTGTAGATAAATTTTAAAACAACCACATATCCATACACCCGGGCCCTTTTATTTGACTTTGTACTCCATGATTTTATCTTCGAGCTTTTATGGGTAGGAGAAGCCAGAAGCTCGCCCGATCTGCGTGATTTAAGACATTTGCAGGTTCGAAGTTAGTTTATTTTCTAACGACCAGTCGTGCAACACAATTAAGTCGTTTTGTAGCAATGCACAATGATCGGCGTTGCTGATTTGCATCCATATTTTCAGTGTCATCGGCAAACAGAACATTCTTGCTATTTTATCGGTGTTGACTATTCGTTCATTTAGATCAGGAACAATAATAGACCGAGCAGAGATCCTTGCGGAAACCGCTCGTGACATCGATTTGCTTCGACAATATGTCATCTACACGAAATCTGATGTATCTGTTGTTAAGGCAGTCCGTGATCTATCCATATAGTTTACATCAATAACTTAATCTGCAGCTTGTTCAAGAGTAAATTATGATAGACTTTTTTCGTTATGTCAAGGTAACACGCATCAATACAGCCGCATGCATCTACAACACGCGTCCAATTGTTTAAGCTTGTCATCAAATTTGTTAGGCAACAACGATTTTGCGAAATCCGTGTTAAGCAACTAGCAAAAGTCCGTTTATTTCTAGATGCAGCAGTATTTCTGCAGTTATTATTCCCTCAAAAACTTTTGAGAACAGAGAGTTATGTTTCGATGTGGACACAATTTTGTAGCAGGGTTAGATTTACTCGTAATCGTCGAAATTTCCTCAATACCCGATTAAGGTTAGGCAGTATGTAAGATGAGGGAGATAAAACCGACATTTGACGAAGTTGATTGCTCGCCGCTTTGGGGTTTCTAGCAGCCTTTCTAACGGCCTCCAAACTTTTACCGCGTGCGCCATAAAGGACCGTATGAATAACCCCAGCAGCACGACAAACACACCAGGTTCAAGCTATTTAAATGCTCGCCATAACAGATCTAGCATGTTTTACGTGGGTTTGACATCTTTCATACACTTGGCACAGAGCTTCGACCATATGATGACCATCTAGTCACGCTTACATTTTTGTCCAAAGATCACACGAGTTGTAATTTCGATAATGTGAAAGGAAGTTTTGATTTCCATTCACCACTTGGGTAGTCTGTTTTGGTGGTCAAAGAGCAAATTCACGTACCGTTGTTCGCATATAGTGGCCAAAGTTTGATTTAGTCTTCGTAAATTTATACAGGTATTTGCAGAGGGGGCGCCTCATCTGTCATGCATATAGTCAACATATTGAGACATCTTGAACTCTTCTCAGGTATGCAAATAGAGAGAAAAAGCCCAGGCGTTTCTGTCATATTACATAACTCCTCAGACAGTAAAATAAATTCTAACTGATTTCCAGCGAGCTTAACATCTGTAAGACCATTCCATGGTCAAACGTTTCAGATCATTTCAAGAAGATCGTGTGAACTTCCCTGCCACGTTCAATAGCGCGTATATTGATCACATACAGTCATAAGATTAACAAACAAAAACTATTATTTACGAACCTATTTCGAGCTTCAATAGAGGGATACTGCTACTCCACATAACGCATATGCGAGTTTGCGATGATTGGTTCCCCTATTTTGGACAAGATTAGCAGGTAATTGATGTGACGGTAGGTGGGTGCTTGGGATCAAGAACCCCTTTATAGAGAGGAGTAGAAGAGCAAACCGAGATTAAACAGATGTTGAAAAAAGCTGGCCGACGTTTAACAGAGGTATTAGGCGTAATTATGTTGAGTTTGTGTTTCATATCAATCAAGGTCGGCAGAACTCATTGTTCGCAACATTATCAGCTTCCACAATGCAGCCTCGGTTGTGAACGTGACGACAGAGTATGCATATATTAACTCCTCTTTGGTGACTAGTATTAGTGTAGTATTTGTGGATTATTTAAATTGAAATCTAATCGTTTCGGCTGCTTCATCATCATTTCGAATAACAAATGTGTGAGTTTCCAAGAGATTCATAAAACGGAAACACTGTTTGTAGTTGAGTGAACGCAAGAGGTATGCATTATTGGTAACCTATTCGGTCCTTGCACGCGATATAGATATTTAAGTTACGGAACAAATGAAAGCCCTCCCATTGATTTGGAAAGGACCTGTGTACATGAACATTCCTTTGTTTGCTTCGTTTAAACATCCACTTTTTCGCGCGACTATGAATATTGCTTTGTGCTGGATTTCTCAATGTGCTTTCTTAGAACGTTGTACAAGACGTTGAGAATTGACGGTAGACATCATCAGCAATCATGGCAAATTCAATAGATCAGTCCTCTCTGCGAGTTAAGCGTGCTGATAAAATCCTAATGCTTAAGACGGCAGGTGCTACTCTTGAGATTCCGGGCACAGTCTCCTCAAATATGAGTAAAACAAGAAAATGATTGGTCATTGCGTCAAAGGAGTGTGTACCATTCCGTGAGTTGTATTGTTAACTAGTTTTTCTTCAGAATTTGGTCCAGTAAGAATGGCCTGTTCTGTGAATGTAAACGTTAGTGGTTAAACAACGGGTGTCTGTATATAATATCCAGTGATTCAATGAAAACACTGTCAGTGTACCAGGAAATAGGAACATTTTGAACAGATTTATTCTGCCAGCATGATCCAATTGTGGATTACCAGTTCAAACAATGTCTGCCATTAGTCTACTGTGTCTGGTCATGCAAATTCTTGTCGTGAAGTCCTAACATGAAGAGTGTAGTAAATTGGTCTCATAATGTGCATAAAGGAAATTTGTACAAATAATGATTTTCAGTTTCAGTGAAATTTTTTATCGCTAGCACATTCTTCATGAAGTATCATAATATGCATTTTAAAATGTCCTAGGTAAACTCTGTAGTTGATTTAAGATTCAAATTCTTATCCTGGCGATCCGAAATACTCTGCTCATGCTAATATCTGAGAAATAGCTGTTTATAATATCTGTAAAAATAAAAAAATAAATTTTTGTGAGTCTCGTGACCTGTGCTCAAACAACAAACAACGATCTTATGACTGGTATTCAGAAGACAACACCTCGAAAACATTCCCAATATTTATGCTTTTCTTTGCTTTCAATAACGTTATTCTTCTCACTCGTTAAATGAAAGTTGATATTATATTTGTATTTGATGTACCTAAAATAATCAGCGAATGATTATTAGGTTTCCGCTTCCGAAACAAGACCGATCCGATATTCATCAAATCAATAATAATCATTCATATTAGCGCAATACATAACAAACAACAGAGTTCGGAACATTCCACCCTAGTTACAATCGATTAATGATCATATGGAATATTCCCAATGTGCCTACGAACAAAATATTATTTTCGTGGATAATTTTGATATTTGAGCTCAGTTGATTACTCGTCTCTCCCATCTTTCTCGTTGACTAACACTCATATTTTGCTTCGAAAACTCTAAGTGGGTTTAATTCTTCGCTCGCAAATATGGTGTACCTCATGCATCAAATTGAAGCGAGACAAGTGTGAGTTGTTAAACTGTGGAAACGATTACACTCGGGAAACTTTTCCCATGAGCGCTGATAAAATCAACGCGTATCACGTCAGGTGAGTTTGAGAAAACTAGAAGCTAGGTGACTTGATAATGTTGGAGTTTTGTCTTCCATTAATTGTGATACTAATCTTTTGTGAGGGAATTTATAAAATTGTTTTCGAAATATAAGGAGTGCATTAGACTCGTTTGCTCCTGATTAAAGTGGCTTTTAGCGTTTTTACTCTATTTTTAATATGCCAATATAATAAAAAGATAATAAGGATCAAGATTACAAGATATTTAAGATACACGCAATAAAAGTTTGAGCATATCATGTGCTAACTACGAGCTTCCGAATGGTATGACGAAAAACACCCTTCTGAACAAAATACAAGAACAGCAAGCACTGAAACGACCAACGAAGATAATTGCAAACCAGTAATAATTTGGTTTTCGAAGGGTTCACATTAGAACATTTCAAGAGACAGCATCTTGGAAAACAATATGAGAAGTAGTACGTCATCCGCAATTGAACAACATGCGATTTCTCAAGCTCGTCAAATGAACCCTGCGTGGTAAGTGCTTAAGTTATATCGGTTGACACAAAATCTATTGGCAAATCAGATTGCAGTGACAACCGAGATATACACGAATCCGGGCAATGTTTTGGTTAATATAATGTAGTACTTACATACCCTCATTTACACACTACAACCGGATTCTGGTTGTTTGATGTCATCAGGTGGAGATAGTAAGATCAGTATCGGTGTGTCTTGAAACAGTGGTTAAGTGGTGAACAAAGTTATGTTTGCATGCCACTGTTGTGTAAAGTTCTTACAACGAATAGCGATTTTCGAATGTAAAAAACAAAGTGTTTTCTGGCCAAAGACTCGAAGCGTTTATAAATGACCAACATTATGCAGTACTTACGCTCCTCCTTCATTTACACACCACAAACAGTTTCTGGTTGATTGCAATCATTGAGTGGAGACAGTTAAACGGTTTCTTTATTATCCTAAATAGGATATTTTGGGGATGTGAGTATCACAATACATAAGATAGATTTATGCTATACTATTTTTCTTGTGTGTAATAAACGTCTCCGTTCAATCGGATTTCAATTAAGTTGTAGGACCAGTGAGAGAACGCGAATAAAGTAAGAATGGTTGTTGGCCTGCTTCGGTCGATGTCGACCATGGATATACACCAAAATCGCATGAATTTTCATGTTCCACAGCTGTTTGAATGACTAAACTGTCCAATTCGGGAGGACCTATTTCTCCACAGCTCATGCAACAATAAGCAGAACTCGATCGTTGGGCGTCAGTTGTACGCCGGTGGCGTGATCTGCATTCAGCAGCAAAAAGCTCTATCTGCTCCTCCTCAGCTTGCAGACGACCCTTTACACAATGACTCCAATTTGAGCGGTCAAGAGCAAGTTCGTCCTAACTCGCCGTGCCAAAAGACGGGGAAAATCATATCTCTTTTGCAAATATCTTTGTACCGCAAATGCGTTCTACTCACGGGTTCCGCCGGACCAGATCTTGTCTTTCGAATTTAATGATCACACTAAATGATTGGTCGATGTCGCTTGATCAAAGCTATACGGTACATGCTTGTTATATTGATATTTCAAAGGCTTTTGACAATGTTGACCACAGCTTGCTTCTGCGAAAGCTAGTGCGATATGGTATAACAGGTAACTAACTATCGTGGCTAACAGATTATCTGACCGATCGACACGTGCGAGTTCGCATTGACGGAGTATTGTCAAAAAGTATCGATGTCACGAGCGGGGTGCCTCAAGGTTCAGTGCTCGGACCTATTCTTTTCCTCTCATATATAAATGATATAACTGAAATAGTGCGATGCAAGCTCGTTCTTTCTGCGGATGACATTAAAATATGGAAGCAAATCCGATCTAATGAAGATTGTTCAATGCTGCAAAAAGACTTGGATGCACTGTATGGCTGGTCTCTAGAGAATCAAATGCCTTTCAGCCTACGTAAGTGTCATATGTTACAGCTTGGCCGTAACTGTGAATATACATACCATCTAGGCCACGATATCCTAAATTGGACCACCGCTGAAAAGGAATTTTGATTACTAATAACCTGAAACCGAGTATGCATTGTAGAAAGGTGTTTAATCGGGCATGTGGTATATTAGGAATCCTGAGAAGAATTTTCGGACGGTTCTTACCCAGAACAATTCCTCGTATTTAAAATACTTACATCCATCCAACGATGGATTATTTGATCCCAGCCTGGGCACCGTGGTTGCGTAAAGACATCGAGATCCTGGATCGAATATACCACAAAGCTACAAAGTTAGTTGAAGGGATGCAGCGGGTCCCGTATCAAGAGCGAATGGCCATCCTTGGTTTGCGTGATTTTACACGAAAACGAATGAGGATCGACCTGATTCTGGCTTACAAGATACTGCGGATCGAAAACCATCCGCTTAGCGAACTAATAAAAGTAAACTCCCCTCGAAATACACGCAGTCACTCGTGTTGCCTCGAAATACCGCACTCCAGACTTGATTGTCGTCGCTATTTCTTCTCTGTGCGTATCTGCTTTCTATGGAATGCGCTACCGCAAGATGTTGTGAATGCAACGACAATTGGTGTTTTCAAATCGAAATTTGATGCATACGTCAAACAAAACCCTGAATTTGGCCCGGTGTATTGAAGCAACATGAACCCAGAAAAATATTAACAATGTGATTTTGATTAAATTTTTCTTTTTGCAATAGTTGTCATCCAATGGTACGTGTAAGCATTAGCTTTTTATCACCATAAAATCTTGATTCTTGATTCTTGATACTCAATGATCGACTTCTGATAGCAACTCACCACAAAGTAGATCTTTCGGAATACGACCATTTCCCATTATGTACACGGCGTAGTATGGCAAACGTGCTCTGTAAACCAGCATTTGAAAGCACTTTATCATTAGTCACTTTGTCCATCCACGATATGTTCAAGTTACGACGTAGATGCTTATAAATGGAAAGCATTAAATTTCCGTTGGGGTCATGAGTGGGCGCTCCAGGTTTCACTGCCGTACCCTAAAGCATCTAGAACGCACGCACTGTATGCCATCATCTTTGTATTTACGGTCAACTTGCGATTACCCCAAACTCGAGTGTCCAATAGGAACAAAGTGACCAAAGCTTGAACCAAGATATGTGAAATGATGCAATAGTTTAATCTAAGAGTTTCCAACAGTGATGATTTGAGCCGAAGAATAACAGTCCATTAGCAACTGGAGGTGCTGTAGCACTTGTATTTTATTTATTCTTAATAAATTCTGACAATATTTTCCATTGTTATTATTGTACCGTATCTTGCATTTTGTTTTAATGTTTAGATACAATGCATACACTTTTTCGAACTTGAAACAAACAAATTGCCTACAACATTCAGAAGGGAGATTCCTCTGTAATTGTTGCCGTCGCCTTCATCACCCTTATTCGTAAATAGCGTGGTGATCTTTGTGTCTAGCATCTCATGAGGGACACTCTTCTCCTGCCAGCACTGAAGAAACAAATGGTGAAGAGGTTGTAATAGTGCCGTTCTACAGCATTTGATCAGCTCATGTGTAATTCCATCATCGCCTGGGGCCTTCCCATTCTCTAAGCGGTCGATTTCACTATTGATTTCATCGAGAGCTGGGGGAGTATCTAGATGTTCAATGGTCGGCAACCGCTCAACATTTTAAAGTACATGCGATAAAACCGTATTGTCCTAGATTTGAGAGAGGATGAAGTGCTCTGCCCATCTTTACATCTGATGAATTTTTTTCGACAATCGTGTTACCAGATGGGAGCGGTTTTAAGTTTGTTTGGAAAATGGCTCTCATGATCCCATCATACTTGTCGTGAAAATTTCCAGTATCCGCAACGTTTTGGAATTTTAGTTCAATAGTCATTTGCACATCGTCTTGCAGTCTGTTAAACCTCATTTCTAGCTGCTATTAAAAGTCGTAAGTTTTCATCTCTTGGCATACCTTTGAACTTCAAGAAAGCTGACCGTATCTCTTCCAACACAGCAATCATCTATTAAGTTTTTGCTTCAAACCAGTCGCTCGGTTGAGATTTTTGGGACCGTAAGTAGAAAGCGCGACTCGGCATATGCGGCTTTTAGCTATTCCCTCTTTTCTGAAGCCGATTCGAGTGGGGTTGTCTTGTTAAACTCAGATTTGAAGGTATTTTTCAAATCGCGCAGCAAGATGAGATTCGCACATGTGGGTGGCCTCTATCCTAGGCTTAGCAGAAAATTTGGTACTGTCAAATATCGATTGAGAAAACTTCAGTTTTGCACCAACCAGCGAATGGCCAGTGTTAAAGTCTGCGCTTTGATATGATCTGGTGAGGAGTACGCTACCTATATTAACAAGAATAAGATCAAACTGATGCCAATACTTAGAGCAAGGATGATTCCTCGAGATATTATGCTGTGGTTTTGTTTGAAAGAAAGTGTTACTGATACAAAGACTGAACTGTGTGCATATTTCTAAAAGGCGTTGTTTATTTTCATTGGTTTTACCTACACCGAACCTTCCGAGACAGTTTTCCAAGACTCGTAATCTGCACCAACTCTGGCATTGAAATCACCCAATACCACTACACAGTTTTTGTGGCACGTTTTTGAGGGCTGTTACGAGCTTTATGAAAAAAAGTGTCTTTTTCAGCAGGTGTCGCAGAGAGCGTCGGTGCGTAAACGTTGACCAGCGTAATGGTACCAGTAATGCACATCAGATTTAAATTCCAAATAGGTTCACTCTCGCTGCTGCTCGGTTCTGCTGCTTTTAATAAGCTGTTCCGTGCGGCAAACCCAACTTCATGAAGTCGATGCTCATCAGAACCGCTTTGTTTACAAAAATGCATAATCTCTTTATGTTAGCAAACCAGTGTCTGGTAATCGCGTCTTTTGCGGGACAGTCAATTCGAAATTCGGACTTGTAAGCTAATTGTTGTTACACCATGGATTTTGGGATCAACTTATTGAAGAATTTTCCGATAAACTGCTACAAATATATCCAGAAAAGCAGGTGATTTAGAACGCTGGTATAATAAAGCAGATCCTATTTTGTGCTCATTTTGGCTTCTTAAGTGAGGCAATAGCCATGAAATTGTTCAGACTCAACTTTTGCGTACAAAAACCTCCAGTTCAAGTTCTCTTATTATTTATGTCCTTCACCCAAAAAAAGAGAGTTTTAAGACAAATTTTGTCTTTAGTTCCACATAACGGAGTATAAACATGTACAAAATCCGCGCTAATTCAACGCCAATGTGGGCTTAGTGACACGAAATTGTGAAAAAGCGTGATTAATAAAAAGTATTGTTTAATTTTAAAAAAAATGGTAATGTGAACAAACATGATCGAAAATCGTTCAAGAATATTGCAACTGGAACGAGAGCAATGTATGCATCAGCCAGTTCTGATAGTAAAGACGGGCGAAGGGATGGATAAAGTACTGAAATAAAGTAAAAAGCAAATAAATTTGGCGGTAAAGTCTTGATCTAATTTGAATAGTGTACCAAATTCACGTCTTACATAGTAGTGACATGTGAGTACAAGAATAATTATATGAATGATATTAATCCCGCACTTATACCACAACCGGTTTCTGGCTGTTTGACGTCACCAGGTGGAGACGGGAAGATTAGGTTCAGTGAGCCTTGAAACAGTGGATAAGTGGCAAACAAACTTATACTTGAATGCCACTGTTACATATGGCTCGTGCAATGAACCACGGCGTTCAAAAACAGAAATACATAGTGATCCTTCTTCAAGCACACGAGCCGCTCATGGATGACTAAAGTAATATGTTGCACACATCCTCCGCACTTACACACCACTGCCGGTTTCTGGGTTTTTGCGGTCATGCAGAAGAAAGAAGAAGAAAAATTACAAGACAGTAAGATAAGGTTTAGCGAGCCTTGAAATGTTGGTAAAGAGGAATACAAATGTATGCCACAGTTAAATATGGTTCGGGTTTCGTTTTAATTAGGCCAGCAAACAATGGCGTTCAAATATAACATTGGGTTATTGGATATTCGTTCTCCGTGTTAAAACACGTTTACCAGAATAAAATAACACTATTGGATAGCACCTGCCTTCCTACACATTCAACCACCGGTTTTGAGCTGCAGTCACCCACTAATCCGAACTCGAAACTCAGAAAATTCTATGGTAGAAAAAGCATTAAGCTTAACAATAACCATAGGATGACAAGGTATACGGAACATAAAAAATATATAAAAAATATAAAATATCTCAAACATCAATAGGGACACTCGTCATAAACTCATCGAGTGTGAAAGCGAAAACCTCAACAATACTGATCGTGTGATTTCTTTCAGGCAAATAGTTCCAAGTGAAACAAATTCTTACGGAGAAAAAATACGACGTATACCTATCGAGAATGCGGAAACTTAAAGCCTTTTAAGGTGTTCGTGTTCTAGTAAGGTCATTGGGCTTTAGCAAGTGTTTAAGGGGATGGTTTACAGAATGCAGGATTTTGAAGGTCAACATAAGGTCACTACGTATCCGCCGTTGGGTAAAATCTTGTAGGTTCATTTTTAACATTCGCTCTGTGAAAGGCAAATTTCTGTACCGGGAGACCAACTTTGTAGCACGATGATAAATCCTGTCAAGTATTTCGATATCATTCCTCAGCCATGGTGCCCAGGCTTGGATGGAATATTCCATAACAGGACGTATATACGTGTTAATTACCCGGGGTAGGGTTTCAGGCGTAAAAATCCGGAATATTCTTTTGAGGAGACTCAAGATACGGCAAGCTTTATTGTACACTATCCGGCAAGCTGTCCAGGCTTAAGGTTAAACGAAACCCAGATACCAAGATCTTTTTCTGCTGTGGTCCAGACGATATCTTGCTCCCAAATCTATCGTGTGGTGCAGATATTCCCCAAGCTGCATCAGTTTCCTTTCGTATGGTTAAAAAAAAATGGTAACTCATTTAACTGGGACCAACCGAAAATAAGATGCTTAGATCCCGTGTAATGCCATAACATTCATTACAACCTGACACGTTTCCAAATTTTAATATCATCAGCAAATAGTATCAAGTTGCATCCAATATCCTCTACTATATCGTTGATATACACCAAGAATAGAAGAGGTTCAAGCACTGAGCCTTGCGGAACTCCACTCGTGACGTCTATTTTTCTAGATAAGGTGCTGCCAACGCGAACTTGGACGTGTCTATCAGTAAGATAGTCCCTTATCCAATTTAGCAATATTCCCGTTATTCCATAAGACTCCAGCTTTTTGATTAAGATGTCATGGTTGACTCTATCGAAAGCTTTTGAAATATCGATGTA
>JACCGJ010002692.1:0-33491 GCA_013407085.1 Atriophallophorus winterbourni | reverse complement strand
AATGCCTTCTTTGTGTATTTTAGGTATGCCGTAGAACCTAGGAGTTAGAATGGACTTGGGATACAGCTTATACCACAAGCCCTTTCCCAAACTCTACTTAGCGCTACGTAAGTACCTAGAGACTACCATTTTACAGATATTCATTACCTTTTTCATTTTGAAATTATCTATCCGTTCATAAGGGCCCTCGGATAATTGTACCCCAACCTTGTCTAAATAATCGCTTTTGCTCAAATTTACCGTTACTTTACTTTTACCAGCCTTAGTAATGACTATATTTGTTTATCTTGTTTCAACGTAAAAAAATGCTTGTCTTTCGGGTGAGTCAAGGTTTGCAACAGCTTGTTCCGTGTTTTTAAAGACTACAGCGATAAAGTTTATTACACCATCTGCCTGTTCATTGGGAAGTGCATTTAATGATCCCCCAATACAAGGGATAAGATCCTCAGCCTTCATAAAGCTCTTACTTATGCAGAAATTCAAGTCCTTCTCTAACAATCTTTGCTCAGCTTGCGAAAGTTGCAGATTTGATAAATTCAAAACACTTGAATACTGGTTGCTAGATAATGACTTATTAGTTTTATCTGATAAAAGTTTGGTATCGAAATATACAGTTCAAATAATGGAGAATATTTGTATGCCACAAGCTATAGCAGTGAAATTGTAATGATTATTTTAAGACGAATGAACTTCCTTCTAAGATGTCTTTTTGTTCGAACATGGAACATGACTATGTAGCAGTAAACACATGTACATTACATTATCAGTAATCAGCCAATGATGGCGAACAAACAGTAACCGTTATGATGTGCAATCACGGGTGTGTGAGAGCAATACCATATATGTGTCGTTTCTAGCCGCCTTGAGTGTTTGTCGAAGAAGCAGTTTGTATTTCTGTATTTTGCACACTCGCTGATTCTAAACGTATTTTCTCCACCTGATGACGGTAAACAACCAGAAAACGATTGCAGTGTGTAAGTGCAGAGTATCTGCGCAGTACTATACTTTAATGAGTAAATGATTTCGAAAATCAGTTTGGACGTCCTTCGTCAGATTTGTTCACCAAAATCGCAAATCTGGGAAATTTACTGGATTTGCAACGTATATTGTCAAGTTCCTCCGCCGTTTCGATTCCTGCGGAAATCGATCAGATTTATCCGTGTATTTGTCATAAAAAGCATTTTATATAATATTCAACTTTTATCACTGAAACGAATGTGGTATGATTATTCGAACTTAGACTACTGCAATCGTCAGGATTTTAATCCACTTTTCACTATTTTATAATTTTTTAAGAAATTCTGAGCACATCTGTAACCTTTGCGTAGCGATCTTGACTTACTTGACTTAATCCCTTGAGTTCCTGGAGGAACATAGGGCCTCGGCAACTTGTCTCCAGTTTGGTCTGTCCATAGCAGCCAGTTTGATGTCGCTCCAGTTAAGTCCACACTTGCGGATTTCCTCTTCACACGAGCGCTTCCAAGATGGCCTTGGGTGTCCGACCCGTCTCTTCCCGATTGGGTTCCATACCAGAGTATGTCGCGTTATGTCATCATAAGGTTTCCACAAAGTGTGCCCAACCCATCTCCACTTTCTTCTACCGATCTGTTGGGCGATCGGGTCCTCAGCAGCAATCTGCCACAGGTCTTGATTCCTTATCTTTTCTGGCCATTTTACCCCAATAACTCGACGAAGGCAATTATTGTGGAATGATTGCAAGCGGCAAGAAGACTTTGCTGTCACTCGCCAGGTTTCCGATCCATGGAGTAGCACGGATTCGACGCTGTTTCTAAATATACGGAGTTTCGTGCGTTTTGATAGAACCTTCGACTCCCAAATGGGTTTCAAAGCTATGAATGCGTATCTTGCTTTGCCGATTCTGGCGACTATGTCTTCGTCTGTGCCACCACTTATTGGTTACGCAATAATTCAATGCAGCAGAGTGCAAACGTTTTCGGATAACTCAGATAATTTATTATGAAAATAATATGTGATCATTAATTATTCAAGATTTATTCTTCAAGAAATGTGAGATAGGCAAGCAATTAGAAATTAATTGATGCATAGCTATACTTGAAGGCCAAGTTCCCGTCAATTCTTTGGTCGTGGAAAACTGCTACCAGCAAGTATATCAAAACCGAATCACTAATCTTTCTTAAATAATTAATTGTTCAGGATGATTAATAGGTGGTAAGTTTCACGTGTAAATATTCAAAACTACTGAAACTTTCGCGAGAGAGGGGGAAAGATTTCTCACATCCTGTCACCAGTTATGTGCTGGTTTGGATCCTGTCTGAAATTGTTCAATTTTTTCTGTATTTTGTTGAATAAATTCAATCAAGTTTCCTAAAATACATACGTTTCTCTGCAAGTTTCAATAAACTTGAAATTAATGTTTCATCTATTCGATATTCAGACTAATAAATGCTTCCGTGTTCTGCGCACAAATAACGTGGCATCATGAAAAGTGATAACAGCTGTTGTTTGTTTTTTACCGCCTAAAATTGACTTCAATGTCGTCATCTCATAAAGAACTTGATTAATGGAAGCGAAATGATTTTGACAATGATTCCGATTAATCATGGAAATGTTAGTTTGTTTAATTACCCAAATGTATGATTATCCAAACACGAAATGAATAAAATATACAGATGATATTTCAATTTAATGCCGGCTGCATTTCGCCAGATAATTCGTTTGAATATTTGATCTGATGACATCGTGTTTCAATCAAAATTGCAATCCCGACAATTTCAATTATAATGAAATGTTTAATAAATTAGAGTAGGGTCTAAAATTATTTTACGGAATATTAAGGCTAAATCAACTTATTGGCTCCGTAAAATGATGTGCGAGTAATTAAATCACATTGATGTGTGCTTCAATCACGTTTTTGAAAACAAGGCAACATGAATGTTCAGAATTAATTACCATTTTGCTGGCGAGTTTGAACGGAAAGTTGTGACTAAAGACTGCTGCTTCTAAATTATAATTAACAGCTGGGACAAAACGATTTGTTCAGATGAACAAATAAACAATAGGACAGCATTATTTTTATAATTTTAATTGCTCGGGGACATTGAAGAGTGGATAATTGTACCTTAGTGTTTTTTGATCGTCCGCAAGCTGAGCAGAAGCAGATATTGCTCTCGACCGAGTATTGTCTATTGTCGTGAGCGATGTGCGAGATTTCGTTCATCTGGAATCGCACTAATTGTTTTTTACTAAAATATGCGTAGCATGAAATAATCATGCATTTAAGATGTACATCACTGGTTAACGTCGACCGAAAAAGACCAATAACATCAAAAATATAATTATAATTTTACAAACAAGTGGCCTGTGGCAAAATTTTAACACCTGTGATTAGTTTTAATTGCAAGTGGTGTTCATTTTTTTCAAGAATGTTTGCGATGAATAGATTAGAGCAGAATGTTTGGTAACGTCTCGCTTCTGAGACAGAAGCATTGCCAGACCGAGAGTGTCAGTACGAACAGGGTTCAGATGTAAATTACATTCACACGGCAAATACTAAGTTACCTAAGGTAGACAGGCGAGGTCAAATCAAATTGATCCCTCCCCGCGTGTTAAAATATATACTTGTTTATTTTTGGTCTGGAAATCACAGAAACGTCGACTGAAATACTACTTGCGCAATCCTTATGCTTATTAGAGGTCACACCGATTAATTGTTGTAGGCTACACGCTGCCTAAACAGATGACAGATTGTTAGGAGATTTGCCCCATCCACCTTGCTTACCGCATTAGCCCTAGCCTATGTTATTTCAACTGCCACAGCGTGAAATCTGTCACTATCAGGTTTAACACCCGCTTTATCACCTTTCTATTATCAAGCTCCACTCTGTAACCCATGTCTAGCACATGTTCAGCTAGGGCAGAATCCCGAATCAGTGATTAATATTCACTAGGTTTGCTGGGTTGCTTTCCTATTCGTTTTCTATGTACGTTTATCTTAGTGCAAAGATCTCTAGACGCTTGCTCAATGTAAACACCTAGGCGATTCACGCACTTGATTTTGTAGATACTGTCGGTCACACAATCTAAATGAGTTTTATCATTGAATTTAATTTATGCAGAGTGGACCGTTATCCCTCTTTTTTACATGTTACTTTCATACCTGCATTATACAAGATTTTACTATTTCCTTCGTATTCGGTAGTGGAACTTTAGCTCGCCACACCTTCTACGTTCTTGATGATAGGTGTTTAACTCGGTATAATCAGCACCTAATTAAAATCTTGAGGTTGCCATAATCTGCAAATCGACGACCAACTTCTTGATGAGACCGTTTCTTATCGGCAGCATCATTGCAGAGTTTTCCAAACTTGTAGAACACTGATTTTTTTACGGAATGAAGTACCCTATTAGGATGCGTAGATGTGTACTTCAAAACCAAAACTGTGTCCATTGGTTTACGATATACCGTCGTTTTTATCTTGCCGTTGTATTTTCGCTCGAGACAGTCAAAGAACGGAAGGATCACTTCCGTAGACCCAGTTTCCATTGTTACCTGGATGTAAAGAGAACATGCTCAGTAGACAAGCTTTAAGAACATTTGCGCTCGTCTATCGCCGTAATAATTATTCAAGTCTTTGAGATAAAAGAAACCAGGTGACAATTTGAAACGAGGGGTTAACCACATTAGTTTTAAGTAGTTTAATTTTTAAGCGACGTTCAGTAAACTAGCTATTATTACAAACTCGAAAATAACGTGTTTGCAAGTGTGTGTACTGATTACTTCATCAATATTTGGGCAACTTGAATATCAATACATCGATTTCGGAACCACCATTGAAGGAATCTAAGACTAAGGATATTCGGGTGCCAAAAAAGCCAAAAAGCAGGGTTATTCCCGTTTTGGAATCAGCTAAAACGACCACAGAAGTAGGAAATTCTTACAGAGATATGCTGTTACGGTCGACCTCAGCTGTACATTCCCAAAAACTTCTGTATCCGACTCACAAAGTCAAGCCACAAATGTTTTTAATTCTAAAACGCCTGACTTTCCGATACGCAAAATGAACACCCCATACACGCTGAACGTGGTATGTATGAATGTCAGCGAGTCCCAAGAAAGCCTGTTTGATAGCAAACAGAAACACGATGTCGAGAAATGGTCTGAGCTTTGTCACCTAATGAAAATTGAACACGTAAACGCATAAAAAGTGACTCGTCTAACCCGCCATTCAACTTCACCTCATATTGGTCAACCTCGCTTGCACAGGATAACACTAAAATGCGAGGCTTGTATCGAGAACGTATTGCTGAATGCATACCTGCTCAAGTCAGATTCCGACTCAAACTGCCGCATATATCCCGATGCACCATGGTGGGAAAGGAAGGGCAGCTTGAAAGCCAGGGAACAAACGGTATCGCGAAGTATAGTTCTACTTGGTGTACCAGAAAATACTTCTAGAGCATCGAATCAGGAAACCGTGGAGCACGACGTCAAACAATGGCGCTACATTGCGTGTTCTCTCGATATTTCTAATGCTGTTGTTGTGGACACTTTTTGAGTTCCTTTTTCGCCTAAATATAAGGGTGATGGACCGAGACCTCTGAAGATTACGTTCTTGACCAGCGCTATGTCTGAAATAGTTAGGTCGGAATGTACAAAAGGAAAACGAAAATTACCCAAGGATGTTAGACTTATCCCACCCAGACCAAGTCAAACACTCTCTCGTTTGGAGATAGCGGATAGCAGCGTTTCCATCCAAATGGAGGAAATCAATGCATCAAAAAACGTCGTAGGTCCGGCTCAAATCGAGTCGGACTGAGCAACTCACACCGAAAACTAATTGTCGATTCAAGCCGTCGGCGACCAATAAGACGCACACATGTTTTACCATCCGAAGAAGCCGGACCAATAACTTCGGTTTACACCCCGTCATTACTCACGAAAAATACGATTAAGTGCATCTATACAAACGCGAACAGCCTTTTCAACAAATTAATCGAATTGTCCCAGATTTGTAATGAAACGGCGCCAGACATAGTTGCAGTAACAGAAACGTGGTTCAATGCCTCATTGTCTGATAATGAACTCTCTTTGTCCAACATGTCTCTATTCCGGCGTGACCGTTTAGGCGATGGCAGAGGAGCAGCACTCTACTTCATGCAATCGTTTATCTGTAGAGTTATGAACGACGTGATCCTTGATATCACTGACACACTCTGGTGTTCTCTGACTCTTACTTCAGGAGACCAATGCATCATTGGAGTGATCTATCGTTCTCCAACAGCAACTCTCGATCTAAACAATAAACTGATTAATGCTTTTCGCTATGTAACAACGCGATTCAATACTCAAATATTAATAATGAGGGATTTCAACTTTCTTCAGCTCTATAGCCGGAATGATCATCCATCAGAGGCACTTGAAAATGAAATTCGAGCCGTTTTGGATTACGCACCCCTTTATAACCACGGTTTTGGATTTGCTCGTATGAGAGGATCAGACCAGCCGTCTACCTTGGACCTTATACTTACATCAGATCCCACTGCTGTTGAGAATATCGTTTATAAACCGCCGATCGGACGGAGCGATCACGTTGTCCTAGAATTCGAGTACGTTTGTAGCGCTAGACGCAATAGTGACGGGACAAAATGCGTCAGAATGGTGAACTACCGTGCTCTGTGTGCCGAGTTACAAAGCACTAGTTTCGCACAACTGGATTACCTTGATCCGGATAGTCATTGGCGATCTCTCTCACAGCACCTCAAATCTATATTGGAGGAACATTCAATGTTTGCTTTGAAGAAAACGTCTCAACGAAATAAATTTTTACTACGAAGCAGGACTAAAAAGTGGATGAAACAAAGGGCAGTAGCGTGGGAGTTTTACAAGGCTACCAACACAGCTGATTCTTGGGCTTAATTTACACGACTGAGAAACAAAGTTATCAGCCTAATTCGAGATGATAAACAAGCGTTCCAATCGGAATTGATTACTCAGATGCACCAGAATCCGAAGCTCTTGTATAGACTTGTAAACGATAGAAAAAATATTAAACCAGGAGTCTTTGCCCTGAAAACTTCGTCCGGCTTCACAGAATCCATAAATCAGACCGCTGACCTGTTAGCAGACTTTTATGCCGGAGTTTTTGCGCCGAAATCCATGGAGCCTGATCAGGAACTAATCGTTCGACTTGACCGACCGACCTTGAGTGAAGTATTGATTACTCCGATGGTAGTAGCGCAGTGCTTAGGAAAATTAAACGTAAAGAAATCTCCAGGACCAGACGAGATAACTCCAAAGCTGCTCAAAACCTGCCATGCGCAGCTATCTGAACATCTATCTTGCATGTTTAATAATTTGCTCCAAGCTGGCGTAATGCCACAAGACTGGAAACTGGGACAAATAATACCCATTTACAAAGGTGGTTGCCCTTCTAATGTTAAAAATTACAGGCCGGTGACCTTGCTGTCTTCGGTATCAAAAGTCTTTGAGCGAATAAAAACCGCAGAAATCGTGCGACATCTGGAAACAAATCAACTTCTGGCAGTTTCTCAACATGGATTTCGCAAAAATCGCTCTTCTCTAACAAATTTGCTGACAAGCTTAGACGATTAAACGAGGATTGTAGATGCGGGGGGCTGTATTCATGCGTGCTATCTGGACATTTCTAAAGCGTTCGACAGAGTTGATCACAATTTACTCTTAAACAAGCTAAAGAAACACGGTGTTGTTGGAAGACTATACGAATTGCTAAGAGATTACCTCAGCAACAGACACATCCGAGTTCGTGTGGACGGCCTATTATCAAAGAACATCGATGTCACTAGCGGAGTTCCACAGGGCTCAGTGCTTGGACCAATACTGTTTCTAGTCTATATGAACGATATACCACTACCAAATGATAGTAAGATGGTTTTGTTTGCTGACGATATAAAAGTATGGAGGCAAATCAGAAATGCTGATGATTGTATCTTGCTGCAAAACGATTTGAGTGCTTTGTTCAACAGGTCATCTGAAAATAAATTATCATTGAATATGTAAAAGTCGAAGATGATTCAGGTTGGTCGTGACCTTGGCTTTTCCTATCCATACAAGCTCGGCGACATTAACCTGGAGTACATAGAAAAAGAAAAGGACCTAGGTGTCTGGATTTGCGGCAGTTTGAAAAATGGTCTACAATGCGAAACCGTTTACAGAAGCGCGTCTCGGCTGCTCGGCATGCTACGGCGGATATTTGGACGTTTTCCCCGGCATGTTTCCCTCTCATGATGAATACATATATACACCCGGTTCTAGATTATGCCGCACAAGCCTGGACACCATGGCTCCAAAAATACATCTTACTCCCGGATCGAATATACCGGAGAGATTCTAAGCTTGTCATTGGTCTCGAAAATATGCCATTCGCCAGGCGACTCAGACAACTGGAAATGAGTACACTTGCACAAAAGAGAATGCGAGGTGATCTCATCCTCGCATACAAAATACTAACTACTGTTTCCCACCCCCTGGATATATTATTCTACCTTCGAACTTCCAGCAACAGCCGTGGCCATGGTTGCAAGTTGGAAATACCACATACCGCAGGTATTTGTATTCCGTACGTGTGTGCTTTGCTTGGAATTCCCTACCTTCCGATTTGGTAAGCTCAAACAGCTTATCTATATTCAAATCAAAACTTGACGATTATATGAGAGCTAATCCGAATTTTTCCCCAAACTATTAATAAGCTATCATTGCCCCATTGATTTTGATTTTATTTATACTTATATATATATATATATATATATACATTTGTACCTATATTTCCACCCTGTGGTTATTGTAAAGTTAATTGCTTTTTCAACCATAAATCTTGAATCTTGAATCTTGAAACTTAGTACAATTTATGGTAAACCGGGTATATAATACACATGTAGCATTTTGATCGATGTTCAACACGTTTAACCGTGAACGTTTGGCAAAACCCTTTCAGAACTAATTGGATTCGGATAAATAAAGTGGTTCGTTGGTTTACTGAAAATCGTTTCGTCATCTGCTCATGGATTTCCCCAACGATAATTGGTCCTGTTTAGCACTATCCTGTTAGCTCGTTCAAAAAGCATCCTCGATAAAATGCCTGTGTTGACATTGAACACACCGTTGCAAGTCAGGCGAAGTACATTTCGTGAAATATATTTATGTTCGATTTTAGTAGTAACACAGGATTTCGCACCTGATTATATTTTGATCGTTCATGGGAAAACAATGCAAGCTTCGGATAGTATGCTCATAACTTTAGATGCAACCTCATCAGTTTCATGTTTAAAGTGAATTTTTTACAAAAGCAACGTCTTAACTTGTATGAAGTTGCAATTAAATCTGATATATATTTGAACTCTTTTCTTCATTAATTAAAAATTTATCTGATTCGAAAATCTTTTATTATTCATCTGTGTGATAAGTGGCAATGTCCTGGTGTTGAATAAATGTTCTTTTTTTCCATTTTCGCCAACATTTATCTTATTAATTGATCAATATTACAGATGCTGTCCTCGATGCTTCAGATGCCAGTGTCACATTGTTTTCTCTCAATCTGATGTTGTGGATCTGCTTGAGACCGGAGAAGTGTCATGTTCATAAGTCGACTTTGGAAGCTTTTAGTGAATATGAAGACAAAGCGAATACAATCAAAACAGAAGTCTGTTGATTTCTGGCGATTAATTAACTGAAAATTTTTCTCTTTATCATTGATATTCCGTTAATACTTTGTTCAAGAGGAAAAATCATGCTGCGCAAGAATATGAAATAAAATTTGTAAGGTAACTTGTGAACATAGGCCGCGCATTTTTATTTTTACGAAATATTGGAAAACTACTGTATCTACTTAAAGTTCATGATGAACTTCTGAATAATGAAGAGCGGATTATCTAAAATTAAATATTTAATATTATTAGTTAAACTGCTACCAATTTATCTAGTTAAGAAACGAGACGCACAAATTGTTGTCTGAAATTTAAGGTCAAGACTAGTTTTGAACTAACAAGAACAAATTCTCTACTAACCACACTATATTATTTGCAAAAAATGAAATTACTTTTGACAAAGGTATCTTTAGAGCAAATGGAATAAATTATCTTTGACATGAAGACGTTATGCAATCCTGTATGATGTACACCAAATATCTGTTTGAAAAAACTCGACTTTTGAGGAGATCGTAATACTGCAGGCTTGATAGTTTTTAAGTATAATATTGTTAAGTCGATCTCATGATGAAACAAGTTGTTTCAAGTTTATTTCAAGATTTTTTCTAGTAAAAAGCAGAGCCTGCTTTTGAAATGATTTCGAAACAAAGGTTTAGCATTTCAAAGTCGTTTGAAAATAGTATCGAAAATATAGCTGTTGAACAGTACAAAATAAGGCAATAAACATTAGAAGATTGAATAAGAAATCAGTTCAGACTGAATGACAATAGTAGTTTCACAAATAATCCACATGCAACAGGATATGGTAAACTGAATGAATGTTCAAGAACCTGATTCATTGGAAATTAGGCGTGATACAGCTTTTGACAGCGTCTAAATATTCTTGACTAGTTAATATACTTTTGAGCAACCTGAAAGCAAATCCCACCGTCGCCATTATTTAGATTCTCTCGCATCAAGTGGGATACAAATGAGCCTTGTTTTGAGGCAAACTGACAAGCACGAAACAAGACATAATTGATGATTGACGTTGTCTATCAATAGTGCAGTAGTGCGTCTCGTTATGGATTTCAGTGAAGCATTTATAAAACGAAATACTTCCGAAAGCTGTCATTTCAACCTATTCAGGTTGTCGAAATGTTAGCAATGAGATTTTTTTAAATAAACTTAGTAATTCAATATATTGTTCGACAATCGAACGAGAGATTCATGTCACTTGTGTCCACAAGAAATGTCAACTTCACATCTTCATTTATTGTTAGGCTGATAAATGTGCTCATCTATTATTATTACACTTTCGATTTAACGAGGGTAAAGCTTGCAGTACGTTATATCATAGTGAAATACATTACGATTAGTATTGGGGTCCGAATTTCGATAAACTATTTTCAAAGCAACTCTTACAACGTATGCGAGTAGTGATACAACTGACATCGAAAAACATAACTAATTCTGTAAAGAATGTTAATAGAAAATGTGCATATAATATCAACGATAAAATAAGAGAATTAGATTGCCCTGTATTTGTTTGTGTCTTAGTCGTAACCCAGTATCACTTTCATATCTACAATACAATTAGTTCTATGAACCTCATTGAACGACTGTATTCGCATTGAACGTTAATATTATTCACAAAATGAAATCTTTTAATTTCGGAGTGTTATTGATCATAAAACACAAGGCAAACCACGTGAGGAATATTTTTTATAATCATAATATTCTTAATTTGTAAACATTCTGTTATAATTATGTAAATCTTGTACCTATTAATGCAAAAGACATCCTCAGTTCGATAAACAACCGTTGTAATTAAAAGCAACTTTCTGATTTGTAAAATATTATGCGTTTCACGAATAAACAAGCATTAGTGGTATTGTTTTTCTCTGAAAGATTTTCTGCTCAAACTTTTGAGTTGGGTAACGAAAGAATCTGGGTAACGCCAATGCTTGAATGAACTCGATGAAAATGTTCTTGAAATTTGACGTGATCCAGAATTTTAATAAATCAAAACCCAAAGAAGACGTCGGTAAAATTCTCGGGTGATAAGTGGAAGTTCCGACATTTGAATTTGTCTTAAATAATTGTGGTGTTGCGCATTGAAAAGATAAAGAATTCCAGCTTTAATAAATTGCAGTTTCCATTCAGGTTTGGAAATTTTTGACAAGTTCAATTACATACGCTAGGCGAAAATTAGAATGTGCGATGCAGCATAAATCGAAAATAGGATCATCAAAACATCAAAAACGTTTTTCATAAATTTGTATCGAATAAATATGCTTGAACCATATTTAATGAGTACAAGTTTTTAATCATTAGATACTAAGTAATCCACTAAATATATCGAATGATTGTTGAAAAATAGCCCAATTCACAAATCATGGATGCCTATCGAGCCAAGAATGAGCAAACTTTTATCTAACCGATATTTTTGTGTGGTCCCAGTCGAACTTATACCCAAAATGGTCAATGTGTATAGAGATTATTAAATTCCGGTCATGTCTGTGTAAAGCCAACTGATGTTCATATAGTCTTGTGCTCAGTTTGCGACCTGCTAGTCCGATGTTGTTCTTTTCGCAAAATCTGCGTTCATTTTGTAGACGATATTTGACTGTTTTTCTTACGCCATTTTGTCGTTTGTGTTGTTGAAATGGTTTAGATATTGACATGCATTTGTACCATTAGATGTGTGCGGGGAAGCTGCACGCATCCAGTCGATGTTCTAAACACATCAACATGTGTTCCGATATGTGTGATTGAACACGTTTTTGTGACAACATTATCCATTATTACATGCTCAAACCTTGATTATCAATTCTCCACTGCTTAAAGTTCTGCGTATCCTGATCATACTACATGTACCTGATGAGTCCAAACAGCACTAAACTGGTCGTGGGGTTTGTGATGAAAATGTATGCAAATATGAATCTTTGTTTAAATAAATAAAAATGGCTCATCACTGCAAATATCTTGTTATTTAACACCCCGTTTCCTTATGGTCATTTAAATTTGAACTTGCTATTGTGAAAGAAATTCATCCTATCATGTGCGTATGCTCGAAACACACCACATCTTATTTCGCTATATATATATATATACAGCTAAATAAGATGTTGTGTGTTCCGGGCATACGCACATGATAGGATCAACTTCTTCTACTCTACATTGCACGCTTCTGACCGCACCAAACTGCCAAAATTCACTTCGTTCAATATTTATTTTTCACTTGTCTTTTCTAATATTTTAAATGCACAAACATTTACGAAAGAATGTCAGATGCCCCATCTGGATTCACGTTCAAATCTTCAACGAGAAATTGTTTCATCTTTAGACTAGCTTTTCAACCAGATCATGAGAACGACATTTCCAGAAACACATTTACACTGGAAAGCATTGCATGCTGTTATGAAGATTTTCGAAAGATAAAATTGGACCTACTGTGTAATTTGGCATGTTATCGCTTAAACGAATCTCTCCTTGTCAGGTTGCGAAACGCGCGGGGTTAATGTATGGTTTAATGTGAGCTTTCATTAAAGTCTAAACCATATTTCATATGCGAATTTTTTACGCGGTAAAAAGTTAGCGAATTTTTAAATATATATGCTTGTATATAATAATCACAATAGCGTGCCATGTTGCTAGTGAATAAAAGTGGCCCAACTTAAGAACTAACTTTTTGTTTATGAGGTATGTAAATGTGAGAAAGTGTGTTTCTCAGAAAAATAAGAAGAAGAAGAAAAAGAAGAAATGGAATTATATTGTCCGAAATCTCGAACTTATACAGCGGTAAATTCGTTCAGATCGTGACGCCAGAGTTAAATCTAACGGAGTGCTATCACAAACGTTAAAAACCACGAGTGGAATCCCACAAGGATCTGTGTTAGGGCCCGCTCCTCTAAATACATACATATACATACATAAACGATTTACTCCCCACCTCATATCTTCGAAAATGGTCCTGTTCACGGATGATATGACAATTTGGACGCCGATTAGTTCTGCAGAGGATTGTGAGAAACTATAAATGGATTTGGACAGCGTGTCGAATTGGGCGACCGTGAATGACATGTCATTCAACATACAAAAATGTAAGATGCTCCATCTTGGCAAGAATTGTCCTTAGACATATCGATTGGGAACTGAAAACCTAGCATGGAGCTCGTTAGAAAAAGATCTTGGAGTGTGGATTAGCGGTAACCTGAAGAGCACAGTTCACTGCCAGAATATATATTGACGGGCCAACAGATTGTTAGGTATCGTTCGAAGAATATTTGGAAGATTCTCCCTGGTAACGTCCTACGATGTAGTATGCGGTCGAAGTCTGGGCTCCTTGGCTGCGAAAAGATATTGCTCTCTTCGATAAAATCTATCATAGAGAAACAAAGTTAGTGATGGGTCTTCGCAATGTTTCGTAAACCGAAAGACTGCGACGTCGGGGTCTATGTGACTTTACCCAAAGGAGGATACGACGCGATATTATCCTGACCTATTGAATTGTGTCTAGCGAAGGACATCCACTAAAACACTTGCTTGATGTATGTGATGGAAAAGTAACACGCGGACATACCTTATCCCCTTACGTTCCAAGTTCCCGTATTGATTGTCGGCGACATTTTTTCGCCGTACGAGCTATATTTCCTTATAATTCCCTTCCCCAACATGTGGTGGACTCTCCTTGCTTGGCGATTTTTAAAGCGAAATTGGACTTGCACTTGCAAACGAACATCATTCGTGAGCCTTACATTTGATATTCTCTATTGCTTTTATACTACTGTAATTATCATGTTCTATTCATACCGTAATCCTGTGGTGCTGTAAAGTATTAACTTTTTTAACCATAAATCCTTGAATCTTGAATCTTGAATCTAAGCAACTCAACTTAAAGTCGAAGCGAATTCGTGAGCAATGCTAACGTTTGCTTACTTATTTCCATCGGAGATTTTACAAAAGTGGAATAAACACCTACAGTTAGCATTCATCCGATGAAAATATTTTGATGTCCTAATTGCACAATGGATGCAAAAATTGGTATATGGTTCCTTGAAGTGATATCAGTAAATAAAAAGCTTAATTGACGTTTGCAGCTATCAGCCAATCTTGCCGAAACTAAAAGTTCTCTTAAGCTTTCATTTAGCCAATTTGTCATTATCTATATATCGTTGAGCCATTTTATTCTTCTCATTCTTGTCTTATTCCTCATACACATTGACGATTCGTTTCAGGTACAAAACAATGAGTGCGGTTTTAACTGGAAATGGAATTTGCATGATAAGATTTCAACTTTCAACTTTAAATTTATCTAGCGTATTTTGGCAATTAATATTCACACACTGTTAAGGGTTACATCTCTATGTAACTTCATTAACCGCTGGGATCGTAATATTTTTAATTCATAAAATGACTTCAAAAGCAAAATCAGTGTAAGTGATTTCGTATTTTAACACCAGTGGAACTAGATAAAATTAAACATTTGGCTTTGTAACTAGTGGTTCCTTAATTGCTTTTCTCGTTTAAATATAACCAATTTTAAATCGTTAACCAGCTGGAAGGTATACTGGGTTAAAATAGATGGAGTTGTAAAAATAGTATGAACTAGTTTCTGTCGCGTATTGATGTGCTGGCTTTCAGGAAGATTGCAGAATCTGTAAGTGACAATGGTTGTGTGTTTTGGACATCTAAAATAATGTAAGATGTATGCGTGCGCATTTACGTTATAGAC
The DNA here is from genome assembly GCA_013407085.1 of Atriophallophorus winterbourni. Classification (NCBI taxonomy): domain Eukaryota; kingdom Metazoa; phylum Platyhelminthes; class Trematoda; order Plagiorchiida; family Microphallidae; genus Atriophallophorus; species Atriophallophorus winterbourni. Next base: position 18,112 of record JACCGJ010002692.1, on the reverse strand, counting down.
ACTGATTTTGAAAATAATCGCAAAAGAGAAATGGGAAAATCTAAGAGGTTTTCCATGGACTAGTTTTATTAAATGATGGTCAGAGCTATGGCTTCAAGTGTCGATTCAGTAATTTATACAATTTCCAGTTGCAGGAACCCGGAGCATTTCAAAATCAGATGAACAAAGGTACTCTAATAATGTGATGCTTCATCCATCCCCGCGCTTACTGTCGCAAACCGGTTTCTAACTGCCGTAGCCACTAGATGAAGACTATAATGATTAGGTTAAGTGAATCTTTGAACAGAGGTAAAGTGGTAAACGAAGCTATACTTGAAAGTTACTGCTGAAGCACAAACCATGATGTTTATTATAAATAACTACAGGGTGATTTCCGATTATGAACTCATGGTGAAAACGATGATCAATGTAATGTGGTACTCACATACTCCGCAATGACAATCCACAAACAGCTTCTGTCTGCGATTTTTAAAGTTAACCAAATGGTTCTTCATACTAGTCATATGTAACCTTGGCTTCCAAGCATAATTTTGCTTACAATTTTACAACTACTTGAATGCTCATGAACATATATTAGCTGATAAAGGCGAAGGATTTCCTTATCGGTATTTTTCATGAAGATTCATAATACATGCATAAAAAATAAATATATATATATATATATATATATATATATATCAAAATCAATCAATTAACAAAAACCAATGCCACGCGTTGTTACTTAAAATTGTTTAGTCCATATGAATATTGGTCAAGGTAATGAAAGATCACGAACTAGTCGTTTTTCAACGCATAAAATGAGAAATACCAAAAATGAATTTCTTTGCTTTCACTAAATATTTCGATGAGAAATATGGGAATTTGTAGTCTAACAATATCTGTCTGTGGCATACTTTAAAGATTCAAGGATTCGAGGATTCAAGGATTCAAGGATTTATGGTTAAAAAAGTTAATACTTTCCAACACCACATGATTACGGTATGAATAAAAACATGGAAAATACAATAGTATAAAAGCAATAGTGAATATCAAATGTAAGGCTCACGAATGTTATTCATTTGCTCACGTAAGAATTACTTTGTGGTTGCCAATGAGACTGGATGTGTGCACCACAACACATTAGTCATTTTATGATATTTTATGCTTACCGGTACTCTACAATGCTTCATCATAAACTTTTGGATGATTATGGCATGAACAAACGGTATTGGCTCGATTATTACCACTTTTTATCGTGAAATTCTCATATTGAAATTTTGTGTCAGTTCTCCGCATTCAGGTTTCATTTAAACAATAATTTAGATTTAAAATATCGAATATTCTCGAAAAATGTTTTGACATGTTTCATTCTCTTAAAATATAATCAATAATCTTTATACTTATTAAGCGCGTGAGAATAATTTTATTGTTCTCGATTCCTCCTTTAGGTGGAATGGTTTAGTGGGCTGTTTTTTATTGTTTTTTCTGCGGTTACGTGTTACGATCACATTTACGATGCTGCATCGTGATTCAGTTAAAGCCTTTCATGAGTCAAACTCCATTTTTGTAGATAGAATAGAACTAAAGGTATATTTGGAATCCACTAATTCTCCTGGTTACATCGAACGTTACGAATTACTGTACTTCGACGCTAATACTATAATTTCACACAACTTCACACTACTACTTTGAGAAGCTTCGATTAATGTCTGCTTTCTTCTGTGAAGTGTAGATAATCGATCGAGCAACTCGTGTAATCCTACATGACACTTGTTGTGCGTGGATGAAACAATGCCTCGTTATTTGAAACATTGGATTATGACGTTCGTTTTAGGTGCGCAAAAACGCTTCTACTACTGCTGCTGTCTTGTTTTTGGCCATTGATATACTGACACATGCGCATGAAGGTTTCATGCTGAACAGTGTTTTGCTGGACTAAACAGTCTGATACAGGAGCAACTCTCTCCCCACAATGCTTACAGATATAGGCAGTACTCGGTCGATCGTCTGAGGTACGTGATATACTGTTAGCAGCCAAGCGCAGTATGTGCTCATCCCAGAATTGCAGACGGCACTTTACTTAGTCACTATAAAATTAGCGGTCGAGAGCAATTTGTCCCCAACTCATGGGATGAATTTCAACAGATATAAAGTGGAGTCTGCTCAATGATTGACTTCGTGATTTCAACTCTCGTCTTAAACTCATGATTCAACAGCAGATCAAAGGAAATGCCGAACAGCAAGGGCGCATAAACATACTTTTTGACGCATCGGAAAATTTGAACTGCAACCGCTAAATTGGAATACATAATTCATGCTAGGCTGAAAATAAATAATTAGTTTGAGAAATCCTGGAGGATAGTTTATAAGATCAGGCATTTAAAAAGACTTTCCATAGGGGCATAGTCGAATGCCCTCGTTAAATTAATAAACGCTAACAGTTTCAAGTGCATGCGGTAAAACCGTGCTTTGTCTAGAGTAGAGAGTAAAGAAAGGAGATTGTCTGACACATCTTTTCAATTGCGAAGTTTTGTAAGCAACTTGGTGACCAGATACTAAATTATTCAGATTCGATTAGAGTTTGTTTGGGCCAATGGATATTGATCCCATTACATAAACGGTGAAAAGTACCAGCACCCGAATCGTTTTGGATACCGAGGCTAATTTAAGTTTTATGATGACTTGTATGACGCTTAGCAGTCTGTCGAACCTGGCTCGTTCGAGCTTTCTTCCAAACTTCAGTTGCAAGAGAAACTCGGCTAGGCAGCATTTTAGCGATTTCCAATTTTCGGAACATCGTTCGGATGGACTTGTTTTGTTGAGCTCGGTTGTGAAGGGTTGTTGAATCGCACAGCAAGATTAATTTCGCACATACAAGAGACCTCTATCCTGTGAAATTTTGTCTGGTGAAGCGTCACTTTTTCACAAACAAGTGATTCATCATTGTAGCAGTGAGCGCTTTGATATGATCTTATGAGGATTAGGTTTTTCGTGTTAGCGCGCTCAACGAGGATAAATTCAAACTTATGTCCATTGATCACCCGGGACTTTATGCGGTGGTTTTGTTTCAGAGCCAGTGTTGATGATAAAAAGATTAAACTGTATGCATAATTCTAAAAGATATCGTCCATTTTAATTTGTTTTACTTACTCAAAACTTTCCGAGACAGTTTGGTCGATACACGAAATCTGAACTTTGACAGTAAAATTACCCAACGCCACTACACGGGTTTTCAGTAACATGTTTTTAATATTTGATTTTGATAAAAGAGTCCTTTTGGGCATGTATCGCAAACAGCATCGGTGCATAAACGTTGACCTACGACATTGCATTAGTACTGCGGCGCTTTCGATACAATTTCAAGTGATTCTATACTATTTGTATTTACTACGCTATATGGGAAGCTTGATTGCTTACATAAAAATTGCTAACACAATTGTTAACGCACAAGAGATTTCATCGAACTATTCATTTTCCGAGCGCATTGAATTAAATTGAAACATTGTATTTTTATTTAAATCGTTTTATTAACATGCTTGTGATTTCAGATGTCTTGTAATTTATCTGTTAGGTATTTACTACTTATACATTGATTTTATAGCTACTTGTTTTTAATCTATTATTATTTATTAGAAATTTTAAATACAACCATCATGCATTAAGCTTGAAAGCTCTAGTTGTCCCGATTGTATAACATTCGCCATTTATAAACAAGTTGCACATGTATGCCACTGTAGGATAACGTTGGTACGAATAACCTGTTCATTCACATGAGCCCACTCTCACGTAGACAGGGTTTGAACCCATGACCATGTACAAAAAAGCACTTTCGCATGCATTTACAGCAAACACACACCCAACGATCGGTTTCTTGATGCTGGCGTTCATCAGTTATACACAGTAAGATCGGGATCCACATGCGGTTTAATCAGTGGATGAATGGTAACCAAGTCCGCTTGTATGCTTTTATTTGATAAGGTTTACACGACCTGAGGTGTAAACCTAACTACATTTTTAAGGCACATAATATTTAAAATATTGTTCGTGCCAACCTTATCCAACATTTTCTTACAAACGCAGTTTTTTACTAAGTTTAATTACAATCTTCGAGTACACCAGAACATATTACCCACAATTGACATTTAAATCTATAACACATGAGAAGCTAATTATTTTGTTAAAGTTCAGTTTTTAAAAAACATTTTTCTGGTAAATTTTTTCACCCAGCAAACTCTCGAGCTTATTCCAGCAAACACAAACGAATTCTTTTCTTAAAAACATCACTTCCGGTTGCATACTTTTGATTCCATAAATACAAGCGGGATCGTGTTCTAACGAAATTCAAGTAATGAGCATGTCGGATAAACTGAGAAGTAATCTTTTACATACGTTGAGCTATATATCATGACATATCGCAATTTGTGTAGATGCTAAAATATATGATTTGACGCTAGTAGTTGTGGTACCTCACAAATTAAAATCATTTTTCCCAAAATTTACATCGATTTCCATCACAAAATTAACAATGCGCATGTGGATTAATCGGGGTATTGTATATTTAAATTAGAATATTTGAGCTACCTTTTCCCCCCAAAAAATGACCACTAAATAAAATAAAGTTTTCGAATGGCGCTATAGAAATATTTGAATTATCTGTTTTGAAATCGCCCGTATGTGTTTTTTTCATGCAGTCGGATGTGAATTCCATGAATCCATTCCCCGCGGACGTTTGTTCGACGATTGATGTAGACGGCCGCTTTGAACATGCGGCTGCAAATTTTAATGGATGGAATGGCGCAAGGGAATTGCATGCGAAATTTTGATCTATTTTTCGGAAAAAGCAAGGGGAATACAAACGAATTTACTGATATTCCGACGGCAATTAACCCCCCTCTCGTACTGATATTGTGAAAGATATTATTAAATGCATTTTAGCATTTATTCACTAGGCAAGTGCTAGATGGGATAATATAATAGAAACCGGATAATGTAGCTTGCGTTCCTGTAGGAATAACTAATGTTTAATTGTTAAACAAGGATAATTGAAAAGTTAGGTTAATCACAAAATTATAGCAATTATAAAAATGGGCATGATGAGTAGCAAACCAATAACCCGTCTTGCATTTCCGTCACGCCTTTTAAACTGTGCCTACTGCCTTTTCGTGAAGATGTGGTTAAACAAGATAATCTATTAGAAACTTTATACGTTAGGTTTGATTGGGTTTGGATATGGGCTGGTTGAGAGACATTGTTTCAGTTAATTTGAAGTTTAATCTATCTCGAAGTTTTATACATATGGAAATATCATGGCCTTCGTGATATAATTTTGAGCGAAGTAATTATAAAATATATTGATTATACAAGGGATGTTACGTATATATTAGTTGAATGATTGTTGGCCTTCTTCACTTGATGTCGACCACAGATGTACATCGCAAGAGCATAATGGTTTCATGTCCCGCAGCTTTTAGAATGAATGAGCAATCTGATTCGAGAGTGACAATCTCTCCCTCTGCGCTCACAGCATTGGGCAGGACTCAGTCGATCTGCGTCATTGCACGCTGGCGGCGTGATCTGCTTTCCGCAGCCAAATGCTGTATCTGATTTACATCAGCTTGTGCATTGCACTTACAAAATGTATACAAACTGAACCGTCTACAGTAAGTTCTTGCCAATGCCGAGTGCTTTCATATTTAATTTGCACACCAATTGGTGCCACGAGTGTGGTATGCTTATTTGTCGATTTCCTGATTACAAATCACTATAGAGTAGACGTGACCAAACCACCGTAGTCAGCGCTCTCGTATTAGGTTAGACATGTACTGTAGACCAGCTTTTGAAAGCACTCCAGCATTAGTCGCTTTGTTCATTCATGGTTTGTTCAAGATAAGACGGATGCATCAGAGACGGAAACCATTCAGCTTCCGTTCGTGTCTTGCGTAGATAGTCCACGTTTTACTGCCGTATATTAAAGCATTTAGTTTTCAGGTGCTGTATGCTTACAGCCAACTTGTGGTTAACCCAGACACGAGAGCTTAATCGGGACAAAATGACAGCTTTGCTTATCCGTTTAACTAGAGTTTGAACGAAATAATGTATTGGTTGAACTTGACAGTTTCCAACAGTTATGATGAGGGGCGATACAATCCCTTGCCCAAAGACTTTAGTCTTGTTCATGCTGATTGTTTGCCCAAATATGTGCATGCCGACAAAAACAGTCCGTTAGCGACTTTAGGTGTTCTTGGGAGTGAGGAATAATGGCTGCATCGTCGGCAAACAGCAGGTCATGGATTAGCACATCCGTACGTTGGTTTGCGCTCTTAACCGGTTCACGTTATAAAAAATGCGATCACATCGTGTACGCAAGTAAATAACTTTGGTTTCTATAAGCGTGTATAATTAGCACGGCAGAGAAAATGCGTAACCGCGTATGAGATAGAATACACAATTGGTTGACGCTTCGGCGTTAAAATGGACTGATCTCTTCATGCCGGAGTAGCAGAAAATACCAAGTCTTCGGGGGCAGCTTATAGTATCAAGCATTTTGTAACAACCCTCCCTGCTAAAGTGGCCAAATGCCTTCGTATTATCAATACAAATAACGTATAGGGGCATAGTCTGTTCGATAAATGTTTCTTGAAGTTGTCACAGGGAGAAGATTAAGTTTACGGTTGATATTCCTCTGCTAAAGCCAACTTAAAATTCGAAGTAAACTCTATCAGCTAAAACTTGTAGCCGGATCTGTAAGACTTTGGCAAACAATTTGAAAGCAACATTCAAAAAGGGATATTCATCTGTAATTGTAACAGTCGCCTCTATCATAATTATTTTTAAATTATGTGATATATATATATATATATAATCCAAAGTTTCGTCCTGTGTGATTGGAAGGGTGGCATCATTACCCCATCTACAAAGGAGGAAACCGTTCCGAAGTATCCAACTGTCGACCAGTAACACTACTAGCGGTGATCTCTAAAGTTAGGAAGCTCCTCGTAGCAAACAGCGTTACAAAACATCTGGAAGACAATTGCTTGCTCGCAGTCGAACAAAACGGCTTTATAATAGACACTCTTGCCTTTCAGACCTTCTGCTCGCCTTCGATGACTTGACGAAAGCTGGAGACAAATGTCTCACCATACACGCTTGTTATCTTGATATGTCAAAAGCATTCAACCAAAGTCAGTCACCGTCTGTTACTACAAAAAATGGACCAATGTGGCATCAAGGGTTCATTACTAGCCTGGTTTAAGGATTATCTCCGTGACCATGTCATTCGTGTAAGGGTTGATGGTGCTTTGTCATGACCCATTGCAGTAACGAGTGGGGTGCCGCAGGGATCAATGCTTGACCAATTCTTTTCCTGATCTATGTAAACGACTCACCTGAACTTGATTGTTGCAAAATCTTGAAGTTTTCAGCTGACATCAAGCTATGGACACAAGTACGCACAACTCAGGATTACAGACAGTTTCAACTGGACCTCGATGTCTTACAGGACGTGTCCGTTATAAGTAAACTCCCTTTAAATGTCAGAAAATGCATGGTATTGACTGTTGGAAGACATTTTGAGTACTCGTACAACCTTAGTTCCCATATTCTTGAAAGCACTGACAAGGAGAAGGACTTGGATGTGTATGGTTTAGCAGCACTTTGAAACCGTCACATAACGCCACTGCTCTCTATGATAAAACGACAAGAGTATTGCTTCTGCTAAAACGCGTGTTCGAGAGTTTCACGAAGCAAACTGTTCATCGAATAATTAATACGTACTTGAGGCCAACCATGGAGTATGCGGTTCCGGCTTGGTCACCCTGGCTACAGAAGGACATCAGCCTTTGGCAGAGAATATATAATCGGACCACCAAGCTCGTACGTGGTTTAAATCACAAACAAAACGAAGATCGTATAACAATTCTCAATCTCTTCGACTCTCGCTATCACTGTCTATGAGGTGATTTGATTCTTACGTTCAATATATTGCACACCTCCAACCATCCCCAGAACCAGCCGGAGTCATGACTTGCGAGCGTCCATTCCATTTTTGAAAGAAAAAGAATATATACAAGCCTTGGCAATGTTGGACTTTTATTCCGATCTGACTGAATTGCTTCTTGTTCGCTAACTGATTTTATACGCAGTTTACTTGTTTCGCAAGGCTAGGTCTTACTCAAGCCATCCGTTTTTCACTTTTTCATTAGCCCAGTTACTATGAAGGTTGTCAATGCGTTATTGTTTCATACTCTATGCTTTATTCAATAATCATCAAAAGTATGCTTGTATGCTTGTAAAACATCCTTTTTCGAATCTATTTAAATTTTCTTACATGATTGTAAACTTTGTTCAATGTACAATTATAAAATAAACACAATGGCCAATTTAGTGTTTTGGACATAAATTTCTCACAACGTTGATCACATGTTAATTTGGTTCCTTTAGACAGCATCCTAATAAGCAAATTGGTAATCTAATTGTTGGAAGGAGTCAAATATAACGTGTTTCATTCTATCACATCGTTGGATTTTGATAGTAATTTGGCTCCTATGAGCAAATGTACTGAAAGAAAGCTGTACTTGAGTGTCTAATATTTCACAAGTTATGAAATAAGCATTTTAATTAACTATTGTTTATCGGAGGAAATTGAATGGTCGATATTTGTGTAGCATTTATTCTAATTAATGTCAAAATTAATTAAATTTATCCATCAAAAATTTAATTCCATAATAAATCCGAATATAAAGTGAACAAAGGTCACCTTTTGGTTGACGTATTATGAATCGCTTATTTCTAATTTGTTAATAATAAATGGCAGTTTTTGCGAAATTCGGAACGAAAAACAAATACACAGAATATTTCAATCAATAAAAGCTAGGCAATGTACATTTGTTTATGTCACTCCGCACTTTGTCACGACTTAATACTGTGATTATCATATGTTGTCCATTTTTCATTAGGTGAAAACATCGTGTAAAGGGATATCGAAAACAAAAACACGTTATCTTGCCGCTACATAATACTACGACTTCATAAAACTAATTTTTAATAACAAATGCTTCAGGGTCAAAGGTTAAACTTTACACAAAACTGCTTTAAGATTACTAAAACAAATTATTTCCAGTATAATGTCTACAGAATCGGATTGAGTTTTTAAAATCAATTTGCAAACTTTTTAATTTTATTTGATTCAATTTAGCTATTGTACTCAATACGTTCATCAGTGTGTTCAGCGGAGACGAACTGCCTTATATTGAACGGTTAATTTCTCGGAGACTTTCATGTCCCCATGGGCTAATTTTCAGGAAACGGAAAACGGATAAATGCTCAGCTCAACATAGATTCCACAAACTAATTTGACGAATATTGATCAAAATGGGAAATGAATGAAGTGGCATAAATTCTGATTAATAATCCACGCTACAATGAGTATAGTTTTGCATTGGTGTGTACGAAGAGATTGGTTGACAATATTAGTGTAACATTCAAGAAGTTATGGTTACAAACATCACATAGCGCCGCAATTAGATTTCATAGTAAGTATTAGTTCATAAAAAAGATAACAAGTAAACATACAATGCAACGGATAGATCAGTAAAATATTTGCCTTTAGTCAATACGCAGATGTCGTCAAATCGTTAAGCAACAAATAAGTGTACAAATTTCGAATGAATGTTTCAACGCTGAAAGGCTAACAATAATTCGGGGAGAGCATTCCAAAGGAAACTGAGAGGTACAGAATAAAAATATGGGCGACAGTTAATATGGGAATGGGGAATTTGTAGTGTCCATGGGTAATTGCATGTATGTTTTGACTGACAGTATTCGAAAAATGTCAAAAAGGATGGCGTGTGATATGTATATTTAAAATTTATCACATCACTCTGAAGGCTTCTTTGAAGGAGAGTGGAGAGTCTCAGAATTTAGAATCGTTCCTCGAACGCTAGTTTCCGAAACATACACAGGATTTCGATTGCACGATGGCATATTTTATCATACAATTGCATATCTTTTTAACCAGGGAGCCCAAGATTGCTCCATGGTTGGAATTGATTAGGTTTTCATGAGGGGCAACGTTCCAGGCGAGAAGGTTTTGCAAATCCGTCACAACACTAGAAACCCGAAAGAACGCTTGTAGAAGACCTCTTATTTACGCTACCGCATACCCAAACTCTTAGATCTCTTACCGACTCGGTCCATCTCAAAATTGACTGCCCAAAGTGATATTAGTACTGGAATGGCTTACCAATTTGCCCTACACTGCATTTTTTGAAAATTGAATGGTAGCACTTTGCTTACCGACCATTCATAGAGAGAATCTAAATCATTTTGTAGCTGACACAATCCGCTGTCGATTTGATCCACATCCAAATATTTATAAAAGAATCTTCTTGCATGATAGCGTCTCTGGTAGGTCGTTGATGTTCTGGCCTGAGGACGAAAACATTGCGGTACGCCACTATAGGCATCACCAACCGTTGAATGCACCACATAGATTCGAACGATTGTCTTGCGCCCAGTGAGGTACCTTTCATGACATACGAGTAGCCATCCGCCAATATCCAGATAACAAGCCTGGATGCTAGCTCCTTCGTCAACCGCTTAGTCCAGTGGTTTAACACAGCCAACAAGATTGTCAAGCATGAGCGACATTTACGAAAACCATGCTGTGTTACAGATATTATATTTTGTGATTCCAAGTGATGAATTATTTTTCCTTCACTATAAGTTCTAAAACTTTGGATATCACTAGATTTAAGGTGACAGGGCGGTAGTTTGCAGGATCTAAATTCTACCACCCTTGTAAATAGGTGAAACTACGCCAGATTTCCACTCTGGTGGCACCACTACTTTGGTTAGAAAATGTTTAAAAAATTCACTTTATGGTTCATACCGCTGCTAGTCACAGGATTTCAGTGCAGTCGGTGTGATTCCGTCCGCTCCAGGGGATTTCTTAGGGTTCATTCGAAACAAATGGCGTTCTATAATAGGTGAATTGATCTCTGTTTCAGTCAAATTTTGTGCTACGTTTGATGGCGGTAATTCTTCAGTCGATCCAATCGTTAACGGACTAATTACTTCCGCCTAATATTGAGTAAGAACATCAACTGTTTTCTTTTCTGAGGCTGTTAATCCATCCTCAATAATTACAGGGAAGAACCCTGGTTTCTTGCTCGATGCATTGACAATATGATATAGAAATTGACGATTTCATTCCGTTTTCAAAAACAGGAAGCGATGGTTAGTTTGCTTCTCTTCCTTGATGAGAGTTTTCACTGTGCTCCGAATTCTGCAAAATTGTTGCCAGGAATCATCAGTCTTGGTATTTTTGTGTTGAACATAACAGAGATTCGTTGCTCGATCCATTTTGTCTGATACTCTGAAGCTTAAAGCGAACGTCTCTTGTCCGTCGTTCATCAACAAATCACGAATTTTGTTATATGTTTGACTGGAGGCTTTCTGTATGTTTGGCGCAATTTGTTCCGGTGGTGTGATAGTCAAGCACGCCAATTTAACCACAGCACTTCACGTAAACTCGCGTAGTCGATCCTCCTGAATAATTTTGCTAATGCCCAATGGCCTTACTCGAACACGAAAACATCCAAAGTCCTTAGGCATTCCACATTCTCGATTGGATATTCGTCGAAATGTTTTCGCGGTAAGAATTTGTTTCACTTGAAACTTTTTGCCTGAAGATATCACACTCTCGGAATTTGATGCGGGTTTTGCTTCCAAACTGGATGAGTATATGACGAACCATGCGGTATGTGACCGTCCCTATTGATTTTTCAGAGATTTTGTAATTTTACTCCATATACCTGTCATCCTATGGTTATTGTCAAGCTTACTGCTTTTTCTGCCATAAAAAATTCGGGATTCTGAGTTCTGACTCGCATAATTTTCCCACGCTTCATATTTAATCGAAGCCTAGCACAAAATGATCACTCCAACCAAGGGTGGCGATGTAGTCAACAGCCGCAAATGAAGCAGTAGAAAGTTTCAATGTATTACTAGAGTCAGTATAAATAATAATCAGATCATGCACGTGGATGTGTCATGATAACACATTTTCAAGGCCATTACGAATTACTCATGCCACAATGATTTTAGACTATTAAAATTGAATTTAATTGAATAAATGTTAAACTTTAATTAGAACAAGGCAGTATCAATATTTTAAATTTTCTACGTGTTGTTTTATTTCGAAGAAAAAGAAGAACAAAATGGCTATATGGAATGGCAAACTCTAGCATAAATCGAATATGTTTCAACTTCCAAAAGTTTCACATGTTAAACCTTGGGAAAAATGTAGAGTTCCAGTATTTTCTTGGTACACACACCCTCTCGTGGACCAGTGAACAAAAGCACTTGTGTGTGTTAATACGAAACACACTAGAGATGTTGAGCCACTGCAACTCCGTCTATTGCAAAATATCACAGAAATTGTTACTCCCAAAGAGAATTTTCGGTAGGTTCTCAAAACAGACATTTCCCTGCATTATAAATACGTATATCAGACCCGCGATGTAACAAACATTTCAAGCATGGTCGCCATGGCCTTACAAAAGATGTTGCGACTTGGCAAAGAATATACCATCGAGCTATCAAACTTGTCACCAGACTCAGCCGGAAACCATACAATGAGCGAATCAAAACCCTGAATGTATTCGATTACCCACTTCGTCGTCTCCGGGGGGATTTGATATTGGTTTACAATATTTTGAATACTGCAAACCACCCTCTACAATGCTTATTTAATATGCGGGGCTCGCTTAAGTCAACACCTCACACATTTATTCTAACTGCCCCTCACTCGTGACGACGTTTTTTGCCGTGCGAGTTTGTTTTACTTGGAACGATCTAGCCGATTATGTTGTAAACTCACCAAATCAGCAGATTTTCAAGAGAAGTTTTTATGCCTTCATGACCCTTAACCGGTGCATCGTGGAAAACTATATATCTTGATCTAATGCAACTACATATGTCATCCCGCCTATTGAAAACAATTTCTGACATTTGGATTTTTACCTGATTCTTGAACTCCTCAGTAAGCAACCAAATCCCGTTTTTGCTTGTTATATAATTCGTAGTTTCCATATTATTCTGTGGTTTTTTTGTAAAGCTAAATGTTTTTAGACCATTAAAATTGAATGGAATTGAATGGAATTTGTGAATCTTTGAAGAAAAAGTGATGCAGAAAAATAGGCGAACCGATTAATTTTCTTTATAACCAACGATTAGAAACATTGGTCAATGGTCATGCACACTTGTGTTAACTTTTGAACCCCAAAAGTGCCAAGAAATGACTATTCCTAACATGACTGGCCATCTATATTTAGCTCTGCATCAAAACATTCCTCGTATTCCATTCAATGGCTCGACATTTTTTTTTAAAAATGTAGCAGTTTCAAGTATCTCGGCGTGACAATATCCAACAGTCTTAGCGGGACCAATCAAGTGACCACTTAATTCCTGAAAGTTCGCCAGCTGTCATTCTATGCTTTTGGCCTCCGTTCTCTTTACACCTAATGCAATTGAAATTCTTGTCTTTTGTTGCATTTTTGTCCAGCTCATACAGATACCTTTCCCCGGTCTACTAGAAAATTGTTTTCTGATAATCAGAAGAAATATTAAGGTTATCCTGGGATTAAATTCGAGACACGATCTTCAATCGTGACTTCCGGCTGTTCAAAAACTGATCGAAGTCATTTCTTCTTCATCCACTGCATAAGAACCGTTTTGCCTGCAGATCTTTCTCCCTCACCCAAAGTCATTATTTTATTTCTTATTGTAAAACAAAAATATACAGAAAATCCATTGTTATTTACCTGGTTCATTACATGATTAACAAAGCTATAGCTGTAATGGATTCGAAGGCGCTCATTTGGTGTTTGTCTAATTTCATTATCACGTCCGTCTAGGTCAGAGCAACCTGACCGTTTATCAACTGATTTGCAATGTATGACTGTGCGGTACTTTGCCTGGATTAGACGTGTGAGATTTCATACAATTCATAGATAGATTGTTTCCTCATTTTTGATAACATTGATGTACACGGATAAAGCCATTATTCTCTTCACATAAATATTGAGCAACTCCAATAATTTTGGGGAACACATAGCAAGATTCAAGTCTTTGTAAACATAAAATCATCATGCAACAAAATCATTGTGGTTCAAAACATTTACTCGATTCTCTTCTCTTCTCTACCTAGCTAATACCACGATGAATAATTTGATGATTTGCGTCTGAATGATGTTTCGTTTTTATGGTATAAAAATGTCTGTGTGAAAGTCACAATTGCTTCAGAAATTCAATCCGCAAACATCCACAAGTTCCTCTCCCGTCGATTACACTTATTGGGCTGGATATAAAATTCAAGTATTTTCCTAATTTCCATTTCATTTTCTTACGCTTTTTGATTCTTGTCAATGTCACATTGTTACATCAAATACACTTTTCTGTGGATTTTGTCCACATCACCAATTTGTAGCTGAGCAATATCGATGGCCAATTTTACTTGGTAATTTTACCCTTTACCTTGAATGACATTTAAGTATTTCTCAATAATCTTGTGATGATTAGGATAAGAAACCGGATTTTTTTATTTTGCCGAAAAGCAACATACTATGGTTGTATGGTTTAATTCGATATAGATAATATAAGGCAGAGACACTATCTGCTTGAATAAGAACAAGAAGAAGAACATGACTAGTTGTTCGAAAACGCTTATTTGGATGTATTTCCATCACACGTTCAACAACCGGTTTCGTGCTGCACTCATCATGTAGGAACTGTAGGATCAGGATCCGCATGCGCTTGAAACAGAGGGGGGGGGGAAAAGAAATGGTGTAAACAAGTTGCACTTGTATGACACTGTTGGGTAGGGTTGGTACGACCAACATGTTCAATTACATGTGTCCGAACACATGTTTAATGGGGTTAAACCCATACCCATCACACATTCCACGACCGGTTTCGTACTGTTTGCACTCATCAGGTAGGGACTGTAGGATCAGAATCCGCGTGCGTTTGAAAGAGAGGGAGAATGGTAAACAAGTTGGCTTGTATGTCACTGTTGGTTAAGGTTGGTACAACCAACCTGTTCAATCACATGAGCCCACACTCATGTAGACTGGGTTTGAACCCATGACCGTGAACAAAAAAGCTCATTTTCATTCATTTCCATCACACACCCAAGACCCGGTCTCGTTCCGTTGGTACAGTAAAATCAAAATCATGCCTTGACTATTTGACTAGTTGTTGATTACCTCCTTCGCTCGGGTGGACCAAGAATGTACATCGCAGCTTACAACAGTCTCAGTTTTTCTAGAATATTACATGGTTAAAAGTTCGAATTCGCAAGCGAAACAATTTTGCTGGAACGTTTGAAACGACAAACTGTATTTGTTCACTCTTTTGTATATCGCAGAAATTGTTGATACCAAAATTGTTTATACATAAATGTGCTTTAGAATGATACGCACATGAGCATGTGTCACATAATAATAATCATCTATTATTATCTATCCACCGTGCACTCAGTGAATTTCAGTTGGAAAAATTAATGGAAATCATTCACTATTAATTGAGCGTAAATAAATGCTCTTGAAATCATCGTTTGAAACGGAAGTTCGTAGTAGGACAAGAATGGTCTAGTTTAATGGTTCCCAGACATTTTAATACCCCGCACCCCCAAAATATTCTATTATGCTTGCACATCCATTTTATTACATTTCATGTAATGCTTTTCGATATTTCCAATGCACATGGCTTTATCACCTCCTATCGAATTGCATGGGGTTTCTTGGATTTGGCTACTTTGTGCACCACGTGATATGATGCCATTAATCGTGGTTTGCCGGCAGAGAAAAAAACCCAATTTTTTGAAGGATTCATTGTGAATTAAAGCAGATTCTTTTGGCTTTCAACGATTCAACATGCCGGTTGTTCAGGGGTTTTTACAACCTCGGATGCTTCAAATTCGCGTTCGATAATACAACATTACAAGTTAGGCATTTGGGTTTTCGCAATCTTTAGTTTAGTAAATAATCATCATTCCGTTTCTTTTTCTTTCACAAGATTAATGTTTAATTGCAAATTTTAAAATTGTTATAGAGAAGGTTATTTATAATAAGGTTATAAATATAATATAAATATATTAGTATAAACACGGTTTATTATAGAGAAATGATCAATGCATGATCACAGAATTCACCGAATACTTTACAATCAATCAACAGAGAATGACGACAATCAATACAATAGAAAAATCTGAAAAAGCATTCGGCACCACATGGAATGCCGTCTCGCACCCCTGGTTGGGAAACGTTGGTCTATTTGAACTGGTTTGACTATGCATTTTATTGTTCAATGTTTATTCAAAGAAGAGCTCTGCGCTGTTCACTTGTAATAGTTGTTGTGTGAATGTCCAAGGAGAACGAAGTACACAAAGAATTAAATAAAAACTGAAATAGGTTTTAATGACACATCCATTATAGTCGATATCTGCTAAAATCTACTAGGGAATTTCCAGCGCAGTGATGTATTTTCAAATGTAACACGTCTGAAGTTGTTCAATTTATTTTGATTTAACTCGACAATATCTGTCGTCGATGTTTATTTCATCAACCAAACATAACGATTTGAAATACGAGACGACTTTAACCACGATAAAGAGAACGATAATTTGACTGGTTATTTTGCCATCCAAATTCTTATTGATTTTGTAAGTTCGATCAAATCATAAAAATCGATAAGCAGTTTTTAATTTTACAGATAAAAATGCTATTTGAAACCAGATTCTTGCAACCTGTTTTCGGAAGTACTAACCGGTTCATCTTGATGGATAATAATATAAAGCTGTTAGTAATTACAACTTGATCACAACACTAAATAATGATGACACATACTTAAACGTTGATTAACCATTGTTGCAACTCCTGACTAGCCGGTTAATAGTATAGACGTACTTGAAAAGAGAGCGGAGATAAAAAGGTTTTCGTAGATATAATCTCTTATAAATTGCGTCTGATGATAACAGCAAATTTAATCGAAACATACAGGTGCTTGCCAACTTATCATCTAAAATGTTTTTCAAAGTTTACATATTAAAATGCCATAACACGTGAAAAAAATTAAACGCATGCATATATGGATTTTTATTGATGATTATTGATTTAACCCAATCTACATGTGTATGGGCGCGTGAATAAACAGGTTGTTCGTGCCAACCTTATCCAACCGTGGGTTACAAGCGCAACTTGTTTTCCACACTGAATTGTTTAAAATTTTATAATCTCGAATTAATTACCTGATTAAAAACAATTTAAAACGAATTGCAATTATTTTTATTGCCCGAAGAAAAACGAAATATATGGATCGATTGCTAACTATGAAAAATTATCACGTTCATCAACTTACATGGAACACTCAAAAGTGCATCGTTGGTATGTTGCATGAAAATTGATCCTAATTACGTAATTGTAACATCGGACAGCTTTTCGATCATTCATTATTATTCATACATTTATCCGCCAAAGAGTTTTCCAGATTCTTTGATTCTTTATGGTGATTATCATTTAGATCTGACAAGCATTCTATTATTTTGTTTTTTATTGTTATTCGATGCTCTTATTCGCAAACAATCGTGTCAACGTTTCGAGATCCAAAAATATGACGGTTTTCAGCATGCAAAATTTAGCAACAAAAATTGTAAATTTACAAAATTGAAAAGTTCCGACATTAACAATGTGATCCAAAATTATTGAAATGTTTCTGAAAACGAAATTAAGATTTTACTTCCTGAAGTATATCGCCTCGTGTGTCACTTCGTTGCCATATATAGCTTCAATATTGATAGTTTAAAGCATCCTCGTACTAAAATTGAGGCGAACCTAATGATCAAATTCCTGTTGTCGTCTCTCCAAAGAGATGATCATCTCACTTTCTTTGTGCCAGACTATAAATAGTGAATATTTTAACTTTCAGATCTGATGGGAGAACTGAGCTTGTTTATCGTTCGCACAATCGTCTGCTTCATACTTGATTTTGTTGTTGAGAAGTTGCCTGCCATTTGGCGAAAAGCTTCAATGGAGAATAGGACAATATAAAATATGTCTCATATATAAAGCCTTCA
>JACCGJ010002691.1:0-21660 GCA_013407085.1 Atriophallophorus winterbourni | reverse complement strand
CCAACATTTTTTTCTGGTCGCGACTTTGTAAAACCCAAGTGATGTGTTAACTCATTCGCGAATCGTCCAGCAAAGTTCCGCGCAATTTGGTCACCTGAAAGGGGTGGGATACTTTCAGTTTGTATCGTGAAACACACACACATGGCATGTGAGTATACCACATATTGTGTACGTGTGAAGTACGTTAGCGATGAGCGCTAATCACGAGCTTTCGAACGATACGCAGAACTCCACCCTCCGACACAACACAAGAGCAAGAAGCGCCTAAAATACCGACGACGAAAATTGCGAATTCGTCATATTTCGGATTGTTCGTATTTGAACGGTTCGAGTGACAATATCTTCGGAGGGATGAGGAGATGGACAACGTCAGCCGCAATCGGACGATATGCCATTCGTCAATGTCGGTCAAAAGAGCTCTTCGTGGCGAGGGCTTGAATGGTACCAATTGACAAATCAGATCGAATTGGCAAACGGGACACGTGTTTGGTGATCAGTGTTGTGGTTGTTTGTTTTGTCTGTATGAGAAAGGCGTATGCTTTGTTATTTGTCTTGTGCGTAATAGACCCCTTTGACCATTCGGCTTCTCCTGAGTTGTGGGTGAACGCGATTAGCCTTGGACGAGTTGAGGTCAGGGATGAAGCGAGACACAATCGATATACGCGGGGGTTATTGATGAAACGGAAATGTGACAATTGGCCAGTTGTTCGCCACCTGCTACTTGGTGACCTGACGCCATCATTCCCGGCTTCTCTACCCCACCTGTTACAACAACTTACCCAGCAACCACGAAACCGGTCGTTGGCTTCCGTCCTGCTTTTCGAGCTGCATATACTACTCGGTTGTCGATTCTGACTTTAACTGCAAATTAACCATCACTCCTTATCCAACCGTGGATTACAAGTTCAACTGGTTTACAATTTGTTCACGGGTTCAAGGCCTGTGGATCCTGTTCGACCTGTTGAGTACAAACTTCACAAAACAGGTTGCCTGATGAAAATGTATGCAAACATGGCTATTTTTCAAACTACAATCCATTTTTAAGAAGCGTGGCCTTGGGATCAACACCACTATCCCCATAGCAACAACAAGCTCCACAATCCCTCGACATAAATAACATTGCGTATCAGATTTAATCTATGCTTGCACACTGTATCCGTTCGGTAGACCTAAATTGGAGATGTAATCGTTTGGGCGACCACAAGTGTTATAGCTGGCTGGACATATGTACATGTCCGGTGAGAAGATTCGTATTTATTGACCCATAAGTTCAAAGTCGTTGTCTGTGGGTTCAAGTCATGTTGAATAGCGTAATACCGATATAAAGTACTCTAGATCTGTTCAACCTGCCTGTATTCTTACCCCACGTGCAGTCTTTTACTGTGTTGCACTTTTGCTGGATCAGGCATACATACTGTCTTTAATTGTCAAAATCATTAAAAGACGGGGAAGGGTGTGACCTAAAAACGCTACTAATCCTTTAGAAAATTTCGCACAGACACTGGGATGACGTGCCTACACTTCAAATCAAACACGCATTCAATTAATGGTTGTCAACGCGTAGAGTGACATCAGCATGACAGTTTCCTTGAGGCTTTCAACATCACTCATCATAATAAGCTTTCCTCGCCACCTCGCATAACAATATACAAAGTTGATCAAACACTCCAAGGTGTCTACAACAAGAACGCGGTTAGAACAATATCACTAAGGTCAAGAAACCACCGTGAATTGCGATCTGTTGACCCTCACACTGGGAGATGGGTCGCCCCAACTGCAGCTAGTTTAATAGTCCAACTCTTCATAGTCTGGTCACCCTTATAACGATGCCATTCCAAGTTGGAAAACAAAATTGCGTTGTGGAACGCAAGACGCGGTCTAGCCAGCGAAGCCTTTGCGTGTTATCTTACTCAAGATCTACGTCGCAAACAAAGATCCTATTGCGGATAGTTACGTTATTTATATTTGGGACTACTCATCTGTGCCAAGCCTATCGAACTATTCACAAAGTTTATCACGACGGTCCGTAATGGAAGAACTGGACTCGAGTTTCGCTCTTATTTGAGCTCATCAGCAGTGCATATCCTTCGCTTCGGGTGGGGTTCGAACCCCCGACCATCACCATTTTAGTCCTATGCCTTAACGACTTGGGCTACCGTTTGACCGATCGCAATTAAGCGTTTATGAACTGTTCTTCAGACTGGCACATTTGTTTAGCTTTGTTTGCCCGACCAGTTCAGAAGGAGCCAGCAACATCTGTTGTGGTCGCCCAACCGAACAGATCTCCATGTCATTTCTTCCCATCGGATACAGTGTAAGCTAACACCTATTAGATCTGATGGGCATTGTTGTTTACGTGATAGTTGGAGAATATGTTGTTTACGTTACGTATCGGCGTTCGAGTCTAATATCAGATACAAGATTTTTACTATTAGTGATTTCTTATGAGATCGCCACATATGTCCTGCGCTTCTATTATGAAATATAATTAACTTCGTGCATATTCTGGAGGATGAGAGTAGTCGTGTATACCTGTTTCTAATTACGACGTTGTAAAGAGTTTAAAGGAACAGTTTCAACACTTTCTGTGGACTAGACTAACTCATTCTGTGATCGAATAGATCCAGGAGACGTCACACAGATAATTTGTCTTTAGGTGGATTCTTTCATATCTTCAATCACTCTCTGCTGTTGTTTCGTGATTTTTAGTGGGTTGGCCAACTTCGTATCATTGAAATAATCAACTCGCCACAATCTCATTAACGTTGCCGTTCTTGTTTGCCCTCGGTTTTATTGGCGATTAAACAGCGGTGAAACCGTTTGCTATCGTGTCATTATATTCACTCGAAAATTAACTCGGCAATAATTCGTTTCAATCTAGTGAGAACGACCTAAATTGAAGTGTTTTTGCCTCGCTTTTTATGTTCAGTCATTGAATGGTGATTACTTTTTTAATTGCTTTCTCAGCTATCGTTTGATGGGAGTCTTGGCTACCACGCGATGGAGGCGTAATTATCGTCGACCTAGGAAGTCGATTAAATATCACGTGTGTCATGAGCGCAAGGTCGAATCAGATGGGGTTTCGGAAACAAAACGGTTGTATTATCGCGTGTGTTCATATATTCAACTCATCACTGCTTATGAAATGGTTAGCGCATCTATGGCGTTTCGTAAGGAGTGGAGGGGGGATTTCGTCTCGTACGTTGTTTGCACAGACTTTCAGGGCACCCGATGCAACATTAACTTCTTCACCCCCGAGTTTCATACCGATTGCGTCATCATTCACCCCTTAGGTCAACCTGACCAGCGCTAACCGCATTCAATCATGAGGGAGTTTCATCGAATAATTAATACGTACATGAGGCCGACCATGGAGTATGCAGTTCAGGCTTGGTCACCCTGGCTATAGAAGGACATCAGCCTCTTGCAGAGAATATATCATCGGACCACCAAGCTCGTACGTGGTTTGAAGCACAAACAATACAAAGATCGTATTACAGGTCTTCATCTCTTTCACTCTCGCTACCGCCGTCTTAGATGTGATTTGATTCTTATGTTCAATATACCGCAACCATCCCCTTAATAAACTATTCACACGACTACCACCCAGAACCAGCTTGAGTCATGACTACACAGTACTCATTCCCGACTTGAGACTGAACTGTTGAAGGTAATTTTATTCTGTACGTGTATGTTTTACCTGGAACTCCCTAACTTGTAATGTTGCACATTCACCCAACTTGGATATATTCAAATCGAACTCGGACAACTTTATGTCGACCAATCCAAACATTGAACATATATATTCTACACCACAAAAGCTTTGAACTCATGCATCAAAGTAAACTAAACAACTTGACCCCATGGATTTACATGTGCCATCCAACCGATTGAAAACAGTTTCTGCCCTGTGGATTTTTACCTGATTCCTGAACTGCTCATTAAGCAAACAAATCCCGTTTTTATTTCCTATGTTATTCGTAATTCCCATATTATTTTGTTTTTTGTAAAGCTATATGTTTTTAGACCATTAAATTGAATTTAATTCCTTCAATACAAGTGAAAACCAGTTGGTCAAATACGTTTATTAGACACACATGACAAAGTATAAACACACACCTGACACCTAGTGTACCTCACATCTCTACCGTATGCATGGTCGTCTTTGTAGCGGACTCCTTCACATTTAGTTATCAGAGTTTTCCGAGGACCACTTTTAACAAACCTGTCATCGGTTGATGTCGATTATGTACGTGCAACGCTAGCACGCGATGATTCCATACTCCACATCATTTCGGGAAGAGCAATCTCTCTGTATGTACACTGCCTATTGTGTTAACACCATATTCTCTGTGGCGATTTGGATATATTGAACAGCTGGTCGGGGCGAAATAAACTTCCATTCAACTTCCGAAAGTGTAAAATGTTGCAAATAGGCAAAGATTTCCCGTTCTCATACAACCTTGGATCAAATCAACTGGAATGGGCAACCAAAGAAAAAGACGACGTATGGATTAGTGGAAGTCTCAAGAAAAGCATGCAGTGCGAAGCAGTGTACAACCGAACAAGCCGCATGCTAGGTATGATTCGGCATATTTTCGGACATTTTTCCCGTGAATCATTCTCCATGCTCATAAATACGTATATTAACCCGGTGATGGATTACTCAGTGCAAGCTTGGGCACCGTGGCTACAAAAGAACATCAAGCTGCTCAAGAGGGTTTATCACAGAGCAACTAAAATGGTTGGCTGCCTCCGCAACCTACCATATGATAATCGACTTAAGCATCTTAATTTGGATACACTGCTTCGCAGACGGGTTCGATTTGATCTAATCCTAACTTACACATGAATGAACTCAAAGGCTCACCCTCTAAGGCATCTATTTCGCCTCCGGTCAAGCCATGTCGCACGTACTCGTCCATTGGCGTAGTTATTCCACCCTACAAATCGTTTATATAACATGATCTTTTTCCAAACGAATATATTTTTTCATCATACCGCCACAAGGCATGACATTTTTTGTAACTACAAAACTGTCGATCTTCCTAATGTCTCAATTTATTTTGTATACATATTTATTGTCCTTATACGAATATCCTGTGGTGTTGTACAGCTACGAGCTTTTTTATACCATAAAATCTTGAATCTTCTTAAATCATTTGCGCTTAGCAGCTATAGACAGAACCTCTCCTTTTAGCTTGGATATCACTGCGTGTACACTAACTTTTTAGTAATAAAATAAGTCCACATTCAGAAAATATAGATTAATGTTTGGGGCCGATCAAATAGTCATTAAAATTAAAAAAATATATCTGAAAACAATCAGTTTTGGGTAAAGATTTGCTTCTGACAGAGACCAAAGGATTTAGTCAGAACACGGGACGCGATTGAGTAGCACTCGCATTAAGTTTGGTTCTTCTATAGTGCTCCGCTTACATTCGATTACTGGTTCCCAGTGCTTTATTCTCACCTGGGGGAGTCACCCGGATAAGCTTAATTTTTGTCTTGGTACCTTCGTGGGAATGTGAATTTTGAGAACATGCGTCCAGAAATATGATTCGGAAATAACACTAATAATGTATTCGACATCACACTTCAATGCGTGGTATTTAGGCCCAAAAATCGGCTTTGTTGTTGCCCACAACACCCTCTCACTTACACTTGATTCGCTATTCATTTGTTTAGTCTCATCTAATTACTTTCCGCATTGTTCAACATATCTCCTCACTACCCAATTTAGTCAAAAGTCAACTTGCATCGTTTTGTCATCACGACCGTTAGCCATGCAATACGGCATGTTGAATGAACACTTATCTTAAACAAAGGTTGCCTGGGGTAACGCGTTTGACAAGCGTACTCATGAATAAAATATTTCCTAAAATCCCTGGTTATTATCCCCTGCAAACTGAATCAATTATCTGTCCCGTGAATTCCCACAAGGCTCAAAGCACTGGCGACCGTGTTTGCTGGGGCGCGACCAACCATGCCCACACGCTTTCACTCCAGACCCGTGTACACCCTACCTACTCACTCCCCCTCCGTCACTTGAGCTTTTAAGCATGTTCACAAATTGTTTATCAAACATTATGACCACCGGTCACTTTCGATTGGACCAATCAGATCAAGGATACCACTCCCCTATGATTGAGAACATTTTGAGGTATAAATGTAAATCACATTCAAAGTAATGCTTATTATCATGTCACGTTGTATTGCGGATAACTTACCGGTCTATCGAGAGGAATTTTCCTCCAGGAAATCGTTCATGGTTAATGATTTGCTTGGGGAAAACCCGTCTACCGTTAGAACACCTACCTTTCAGCAAGTCACGTGTTGTTCACCTTCATCCGCACAATCAATCCGGGTGGCTTACAATTGTAGTTTTGAAAATAGTGAGTTCACATCACACAATTTATAGTCTATTTCAATTTTATTCAAATCAGTCCCAACAGGACTAATTCAAATACGTATCGATCGCTTTACGGGTTGGGTGGGTGTTCATGCGCGATAATTGTAATCTTACATCGTTATAGGATAGTGGTATTTTTTTAACAACGGTGAATATGTAACGTGCAAATGATGTTTGTTTGTGAAAGCGAAAATAGTACAGCGCTGATCATGTAATTCCAACTTTCGGTAACATGTTGGCAGGGTTTTTAAAAATGCAGGCATTCTAAGGATGATAAGATTTATGTGGTTATTGTAGTGTGGGGTAACAAGTGATGGGATCTATAATTTAAAAAAGTATATAGCTAGTTCATCTGAGACAATCTTTGAGCCTTGACATTCATCACGATAAGTAATAAGCAAGACTAACGAATTTCGAGTGCTTGTTGGAGGTCTAAGTGATTTGTCCCAGTTTTTAAGTCCTAACCATATTACAGTTAATTGTGTAATGAATATTTATTTCAGTGGATGTTATGACATGCTTTAAACAACTAAACTTCACATTAATGTTGTTCATTCTATCACTAAATGTAAGCACTGAGACATTTCTTAATTAACCCTAGTCAATTGGTTAGAATATGAAATGCGGTTAATTCAATTCAAACAATGCTTGGCATTCTATGAGTATACATTATATCTCGTTATTCGCCCATGCCTCATGCGAAATGGCGGGTTTTTGACGTAATGTAGCGTCTTTTGGAGACTCTGTAAAACCATTAAATTGGAAGATGGTATTATTTTGCATCAGTCTACTTTCCGGTGATGTAAGATTTTGTCGTATGCATCTCTGTATGACTAATAATATTTTGTTAAATAATGAAGTTGAGGAAGTGAAGGTTAATGGAATACTTTTGAATTTTTTAATTAGATTACTAACTCGCTCACAGTAATCTCGTTCTATTTTCCAGAATTTCATAGCCACGGTTTAAAGACCATTGATTCACGATGAAAGTTTAGAAGACCAATGTCTTGTTAACGCATACTGGATATGAGTTTGATTTTTGATTTTTTTTGTGATTAAGCCTTAACTGAGAATTTACTGGATGCAGGCCTCTGTATCGATTTGGATGTCTCTCGTAATACAACTACACGGGCAGGCAAAGTTATACTTGAATGCCACTGTTGCACAGGGTTCGTACAACGAACCACAATGCTCAAACACAGAATCGCAACGTGATTCGTGGTCAAGCAGTCAAGGCGCGCATGAATGACAAAAGTAATGTGTTGCTCACATCCCCGCACTTACTCACCACTACCGCTTTCTGACTGTTTGCCGTCAACAGGTTGAGACAGTAAGATTAGGTTCAGTGAGCCTTGAAACAGTGATATAGTGGCATACTAGTCTATCTTAGTTTACCACTATACCGCTGTTTCAAGGCTCACTGAACTTGATTTTACTGTCTCCATCTGATGATGGCAAACAGCCAGAAACCGGTTGTGGTGTGTAAGGGATAGGAATGTGAGCGCCAAAATCTATGTAGGTCGTGTATAAATGCCATGGGTGCTTGACCAAGAATCGCTTTGTGATTCTGTGTTTGAGCATCGTGGACAAGATCGTCCGAATGGCTGTGATGCTCTTAACAGTCCCCAGTCGATTCTTTATCCGTGTTCGAATCTTAGCAACGTCTGTAAACAGAGTGATCTTGCATGACAGCATTTGTTGTTAGTTGTTGATCTAAATTGGGAAGACCGGTCCCACGCATCTGACGTAGCTACTGTGACATGAAGTAAAACTTGACCCATGAAACAGCTTCATTCATCTATATTGACATGGTGATTGAGTTTGATCAACTCGGCATATAGCTTCTTGGTTTGTCCACAGATTGCCATGTACAAGAAATCGAACTTGGTTAAAATGCCGTATTTGTCCGCTCTCTGAAATTTGATTAGTAATGTAGGCTTAACTGCCGGGTTCAGGGTGATCACCAATGCTCTGAAACTCGGTGAAGGCTCGCCCTCGCAATCCGGGATTAGCGGCGTAGTTTTTGCCAACGGAATTAACATACGTCTGTTGGTTCTATTTACGTTATTATATGCTGAATCCAATCTTTCGAGACAATCAGATAACCGTTTTCACTGAAGGCAGATCTGGTGCTTATTTTTCTTACATACTAAAGAGGTTCAATTGCATCGTCCGATGTTCAGGGCAGGTTTGTATTTCCAAGTTAAACACAGAACGCATCTGTTTTATTAGCTAGGCTTCCTTGCTTAATGCCTTCGGACATTTACCTATGTATATTCATAGATTTATTCATAGATTATTCATAGATTATATGCAGGTAAACAGCTATGCTTTACAAGACCCACAAAAATGTACATCGGGTCGGATGGTAAAAAATATCACAATATTGTTCGAGATTATTGTCAAACGTAAAAAACATACTTGTCCATGTGGACATCTAGGGATTTCTTGAAAACGTCAATGGTTCAAGATTGTACCACATGAGTAGGTAAACTGTTCCACAACTGCACATTGCGAACGGAAAATGCATATTTGCGGCAGTTCAACCTGCTATGCTGTTGGTAAAGTTTTAATTGGTGACCTCGCAGATGTGGGTTATGTTATTTATTGCACATCTGTGCGAGAAGAGTACTTTTCTTGGTTTGCTCTGCTCCCTAAGGTTCATTTTAACTCAAATTCGCTCAATAAGAACGATAGATATACATCACACGTGATCAAGCATCTCATGCTCGAAGGCATTTCACGTGACTAAGCTGTCCTATCAAGAAGGAACAATCTCTTGGCAGCATTCATATTGATGAGCTATACTCAGAGGGTCAGTAACATTTACATGCTTTCAGAAACCTAGTGCATTATCTACAATTCCACAGCGTAATGATAGCGCTTTTTACGACTTTCAGAGTGCGATTTTTATTTCCGTTTTCATCCCAAGTTCTCTAAGTTCTTATAAGTTCTTATGCATTCGCGCCCGACTTTAAAACTAGAAACGATCGCGGGTTCAATTCCAAGAGCTTTCACATCTCTTTTGCAAACGTCTTTGTACCGCAAGTGCAGTCTTCTAATTGCAACTCACCATAGAGTACGGAATACGACCATTTTCCATTCTATAGATATGACCAAGCCGTATGGTATGGTTTATGTTTTTACTCTATATACATTGTCATCCTGTAGTTTTGCTATGTTGGGCGCTTTTCTACCATAAAAATGTATCGGTTCTCAGTTCTGAGTATGATGACGATGACGATGATGGTGGTGGTGGTAGTATGTATGTTGTGCAACGGAACTTTACACATCAGCACAAATATTCTTTCCTACTTTTCGGCATCAATGGGTTTCCTCGATAACTAAGAAAATTCGTTTCACTCCACAGCCATCGCCCCACCCCATCCTACTTCACACTCAGCAGCGTCCAGCGAACTCTCCAAACCGATACCTCGACGCTCATTCCCAAGAACGAACATCGAGAACTCCCGAAAGAAATCTCGGAAAGCTCGGACTGCTTTTTCCGACCATCAGCTGAACATGTTAGAACAACACTTTGAGCGGCAAAAGTATCTGGCTGTGCAAGAACGTATTGAGCTCGCCGCGCGTTTGGGACTGAGTGACATGCAAGTCAAGACGTGGTTTCAAAACAGACGGTAATTTCTGGTTGGTGTGATACTCAGATAGCTCAATATATGAAACACAGGTTTACGTTACATGTACTATACACTCAAAGCGGAAGAGGGAAAGCTGCATAACTTATGAACCAATATCCATCTTTGCATACGTTTACATCACACACACCACGACCGGTTTCGTGCTGTTTGCACTCATAAGGTATCCAACAATGGCTTACAAACGCAACGTGTTTACTATTCTTCCACTGTTTCAAGTGCATGCGGATCCTGATCCTACTGTCCCTACCTGATGAGTGCAAACAGCACGAAACCGGTTGTGCGGTGTGTGTGATGGAAATGTATGTAAATACGAAGTTGTGTTCGTGGGAATGGGTTTAACCCTTTCTACATGTGTTTGGTCACGTATGATTGAACAGATCTGTGGTGCCAAACTTATCCAACAGTCGCTTACAAACGCAAATTGTATCATTTTTAATTTGGCTTGTATGCATCCAATAAAAATATATATAAAAATATATAAAATTCACACCAGATGCTTATCGTATTTTAGCAAGATATGATCAACAGCTTCATGGTAAAACCCTGTTTCCAGTCTAAAAGTTTATTACACGGTTGACTTTGAGATTGACGAATCTCAATCCGATTTAAAGCATGATCATCCACGTATTCGTTTCGTCACGTGCCATACTCCAAGGACAATCATTTGACATTGATTTCCTCAAAATGACAGAGAAATACATATATTTATTGTTGATGATGTTGGCCTCCTTCGGTCCATTTCGGTCTTGCATGTTTATCACATGCGTATGACAAGTTCATACTCCACAAAGTTATACTTGTATGCCACTGTTACATAGGGTTCGTACAACGACGGCAAACAGCCGGAAACCGGTAGTGGTGTGTAATGGATGGGGATGTGAGCAACACATTACTTTGGTCATACTCCACAGTGTTTCGAAGGTATTAACAGTTCGATTCTGGAGGAACAATCTCAACCCACAGCTATAGACACTATTCGGTCGATCGGTATTATTTGGACATTATCAGCGAGCTGGGAAGAACTTCATCTTGACCGCTCACTTTGGTGGCATTGCGTAAAGCGTCGTCTGCAAGCTGGGAAGGAGCAGATACAGCTCTTGGCTGCTGAACGCAGATCACGCCGCCGGCGTGCAATTGACGCCCTACAACAAAGTTCTGACCAAGCGCTGTGGAAGAGATTGTTTCTCCCAAATCGGACTGTTTAGCTGTAAAACATGAAAATTCTTTCGATTGTGAAGTACATCCATGGTCGACATCGACTGAAGGAGGCCAACAACAACATCAACGTGATTTACGTTCAACAACAGAGATCGGTATTTGTTTTTACCCAGCCTTGAGACGATGCTTTACACAGCAGCTCCAACATGAGTGGTCAGGGACATGTTCTTCTCAAATCTTAGGGTCAGTGTCAAGAGATTTCTTGTTTCCTTTGTCTGCTTCTTCCCATTGCCGTAAAGATCGACTTCCTGATTTAAACATTCCAAAGACTAGTTATTTTGGAATAAATCTATTTTCCATTTTTTTAAATGTCCATACACATTCGGTGAGCTGTTGGAATGCACTCAGACACGAAAGTTCAAACGGGACGGAATGGCATTTGCTCTGTCAATCCGCTTATAAATCTTCGCGTCTAGCGAGAGGTTATCCGCGAAGGTTGAAATAATATGTGTAAAATGATGTACTGGTTCAATCTGATGTTTTTCAACGGTGTTTATGGGAGGCGATACAGCCCCTTGGGAAAGGATTTTGCTCTTCTAACAATGAAGCCACTCGCAGCATTCTAAGGGAATAAAGACAGTCAGATACAATTTCAAATCAGTCCCGTATTATTCCAGATGATGACAGCATTATCGATTTCGTGAACGTTTTTGACCTCAAGCGAAAATTCTGATTGGCTAGGTGAAAATAATCTACACGAATTATGTATAGTCGGTTCATTTTTAATATTTTTCACTATTCGGAAGCTAGAGAAAGCTTGTGCACGGAAGTAAATTCGACATTATAAAGCGGCGTGTAAGCACAAGCAAGGGAACAATTATTCAACCATAAATAAATTGTATCATGCATGTATAGCAATGTGGAATGAAATTTGATGAATAATTGATATGGAAAATTGAGAAGCGTTTGCATTTTAGAGTTCATGGACAAGGAAATGAAATATTCATAATGTTTAATCATGAGAATTGCAACAAACAAGATTGGTGAAAAGGTGAATAAATTCCTTGAATGCCAAATCAGAAAAATAAATGAATCGACGAAAGTTTGAAAGAGGAACGGAGAGATTTACGACGGTTCAAAAGATAAGACAGACAGAGAGACAGATGATAGATAGATAGATAGATAGATAGATAGATAGATAGATAGATAGATAGATAGATAGATAGATAGATAGATAGATAGATAGATAGATAGATAGATAGATAGATAGATAGATAGATAGATAGATAGATAGATAGATAGATAGATAGATAGATAGATAGATAGATAGATAGATAGATAGATAGATAGATAGATAGATAGATAGATAGATAGATAGATGATGGATAGATGATAGATAGATAGATAGATGATAGATAGATAGATAGATAGATAGATAGATAGATAGATAGATAGATAGATAGATAGATAGATAGATAGATAGATAGATAGATAGATAGATAGATAGATAGATAGATAGATAGATTGATTGATTGATAGATAGATAGATAGATAGATTGATTGATTGATTGATTGATTGATTGATTGATTGATAGATGATAATAATAAATGTATATTGTTCTATATATTGATCGGTTTATTTCTGCATTGAGGCCATTATTTTCTATCAGTATTACTTTTCGTCTGTTTAATTATCAAATCAAATTTAGACTCAATTTTAACGCTGGAAAGTTCTACAATAGTTTATTTACTTTATTTATTGCTTATCGTCCCTTCGTTTTCTGATTTAGATGTGCTGCGTTCTCTTTAAAACTGTATTTAACGTTAGGTGCATTGTATACTTTTTGAAAAGTGTCTTATTACAACTTTAAACATGCATTAGAACCAAATGGAAACGTCAAGCCGCTTTCGGTTTAGAACTCCTCTCCGAGTCGGACAACCTGACTGCCGTCCAAAGATTCCTTCGTCATATTCCATTCTGGTCTTTCCCTTCTGCTCCCAATGTGACCTCAACTTACGAAACGCTATCCGACACTTCGCCTGACGGTCATGTCTCCTCTGAGTTCCTTTGCTCTGATGAGAAATCCCGTTTCAGAAAACAAAACGAAGCGTCTCTTGTAATTCCCAAACTCACATTAGACTTTGTTCCCTCGGCCCCCCTTGATACATTCAACAGACACACATCGCTTTCGATGAATTCAAACCATCATTCTCCTGATACATATCGATCTGGGACCAATAGTTCAGCAATCCAATGGCTGTCGCAATTAGTAACATTCAGCACAAACCTTCGTGAAAAATTTCAGTGAAAAAGTCTTTACCAGATTCGTCCACATTCGAAAAATCGATTCAAAACAATGTCTTGTCGTTGTTTGTGCAAAGTAAACAATCTTTCGATTGACAACTCGTTGTTTTGTTTGAAACGCGTTGTCGAGTTGATATTTGAGACAGTCATGTATTTATTAAACGAACATTGGATCACCAAATGTATAGTTTGTGTTAGTTTTATTAGTTTTTACACATTTTTCGAACGGTATTTTGTTTAAATCGTTATTTGGAAACCTAAGTGATAGTGCATAATAAAATGTGGTGCTCACATCTCCATCATTGACATACCGCAGCCATATTGTAGCTGTTTGCTGTCATCAGGTGGAGACAGTAAGAATGGTTATTGGATGGTGCCTACCAATCTGCGGTGCGATGCATGTTTATGCTATTTTGACAGCGTCTAACACACTAATACTGTAACGTCCGTTGAATGGAAAACGGTCGTATTCCTATGAATGTTCTTTGTGGAGAGTTTAGGTCAAGAGCTCGGCTTCGTCAGACCAGATCTTGTCTGTCGAATATACTGATCACACTAAACGACTGGACTATGTCGCTCGACCAATGCTACACGGTTCACGCTTGTTATATTGATATATCAGAGGATTTTAACAAGGTCAATCACAGCCTGCTTCTGCAAAAGCTAGCTCATTAAGGAATAAGGGGTAACCTACTATCGTGGTTAACAGATTATCTGACCGATCAGCATGTTCGAGTTCGCATTGACGGTGTGCTATCGAAAAGTATCGATGCCACGAGCGGGATTCCACAAGGTTCAGTACTCGGGCCTATCCTTTTCCTGTTATACATCAATGATATTACTGAAATAGTGCGGTGTAAGCTAGTTCTTTTTGCTGACGACATTAAAATATGGAAGCAAATCCGATCTTCTGAAGATTGTTTGATGCTACAACAGGACTTGGATGCTTTGTATCACTGGTCCCTATTAAATCAAATGCCGTTCTAATTACGTAAATGTAATATGTTACAGCTTGGCCGTAATTACGAACAAACTTATCATCTAGGCCACGAAAACCTAACCTGGACTACCGCTGAAAAGTATCTCGGGATTTGGATCACTAATAACCTGAAACCGAATATGCATGGTCTAAAAGTGTTGAATCGGGTATGTGGTTTTTTAGGAATACTGAGGAGAATTTTCGGGCGGTTCACTCCCAAAACACTTCCCCGCATTTTTAATACTAACATTCATCCAACGATGGAGTATTTGATCCCAGCGTGGGCACCGTGGCTGCGCAAAGACATCGACCTCTTGGATAGAATTTACCACCGAGCTACAAAGCTAGTTGATGGGATGCAGCACGTCCCATATCAAGAGCGAATGGCCATACTAGGTTTGCCTGATTTTACACAGAGGCGAATGAGGAGCGACGTTATTCTAGCTTACAAAATACTGCGAATCGAAAACCACCCGCTCCGAGATCTAATAAAAATAATTTCCCCTCGGAATACACGTAGTCACTCAAGTTGCCTCGCAATATCGCACTCAAGACTTGACTGTCGGCGCCATTTCTTCTCTGTGCGTATCTGCTTTCTATGGAATGCACTACCGCAAGACGTTGTGAATGCAACAACATTTGATGTTTTTGAAGCAAAACTAGATGCATATATCAAACAACACCCCATAATCGGCCCTGTGTATTGAATCAACATGAACCCAGACAAACATGCAACAATGTGTTTTTGATTACATTTTCTTTTTTTTGTAATAGTTGTCATCCAATGGTACATGTAAAGCAATTGCTTTTTTCACCATAAAATCTTGATGGGATAGCTCTAGGGTGCAAAATTCGTCGAACAGCGTACGTCAGAGTGGTTTTCGTGCCACGATTAGCTTTCCATAAAAGCTAAAACATACATCATACAATTTGTAATAAGACACTTGAACAATCAAGCCCGACGCGGAACTCAATCATGCGGTTCAAAGCACCTATCTAATAAGCTGCCGATGTATTCTGTTTGGAGGCTGACTTTTCCTGTTTTCAATCACTATTGTGGTGTGTCTATGGTGATACATTTGAAGTACTTTCGAATTTCGCAATGAATGTGGTAAAGGAATAGATTGAAGATCCTTTATAATTAAATTCAAAATTTAATGGTTTGTTATGTATTGTGAAATGGGAAATGTTGTATTGCAATTTCGACGGAAGATTCGCGACCAAGTTTATCCCAAAAAGCACTTTTTGTCAAAACAATTTGTTTGCACTCGAATTTCGTGGATGCTAACAAAAGAGTGTGTGTGTGTGCTGTTTCTGTAACACATTAATCGACGTTTTTTATAATGTTTCCAAATCAAAATAGGGTTTTAATTTTTTTCAAATTTTAAACCAATCAGTGAATCGGGCAGTTTTTATTGGCGAAGAGCAATATCCAAGGTTCAACCAATCAGCGATTCGAGCTGATTTTATTGGTTAGGAGCATTGCCGCGTAATAGATAAAATATGATTTTAATGAAAGACTCTGACAGCGTTTTGGCAGACTAAAACAACTAGTTAACCATTTTACCACTCTTTAAGGCATGCGGATCCTGAGCATACTGTTCCTACGTGATGAGTGTAAACAGCACGAAACCGGGCGTGGGTTTTGGTGGAAATTCCTTCAAATTTCCGATCTTCCACGTGCCACGAAGGTTTGGTTTGAGAATTTTGATGAGAGTTAATGCGATAGCTACCAAATTTCAAGTAAAACTTTGTCTTTTTGTTTAGCACGAACATATGCGTGAGTTCTTATTGCCTTGAACAACAGAGATCATTAAGAAAGATTACGTCTTGTTCACTTTTGTGCTTATTTAGACCTTCATGTGAAACACAACGTCGCGGTGAAATATTCATTCATTTCCACATTTTACTACTCTTTTCTCACAACGGATCACGCTTGCTTAGGCAGAACTTGACATACGAGGTCAATTTAGCGCGTACGGCGATGAAGCGCTCGTCACCTGGTTCAGGTCCATGCCACCGAAATCCCAAACCCATTCGAATTCGACCGAACACGCTTGGGTCATCTCCGGTCCCCTGTCCACATTGGGTAGCCTTCGCCTGATGCTACCCGCTGCGCCGCCATATCCATCCACTCAGTCATTGCCAATCGACGTTGGCTTCGCGTTCACAAACCATCCGCATTACGAGAACGCCCAGCTTCGTAAACGAACCGTGTTAGCCTACTCAATCTACAGTCGTCGAACGATTTCCGAAGTCCACCGCATTTACCGGGATCGTATAAAGGTGATTTTTCGATTGTTTTAAAGCATTCACTGAGTCGTCTCGTGTTGGATCGATTCCACGGAACACGCTTCTCGATTAAGTGGTGTTTTTTTACATTTCATGGAATGGTTGCTCCCTGGTTTTCGCATGGTTCACCGTGATCTCTACTATACCCCAGTTTCAGATTGACAAAAACTGGTTCCACGAAGTGTACTTAGCCATCTTCCGCGTGATGTCCTTCAGGGTGCAATACTGTCCCCATTTTTATTTTCCCTTTACATTTCTGATCTTCCTTGTGACCCTTCGACACTTACTATTAAATACGCTGATGACGTTGCCGTTGCATTGCATCATAATCTTCGGATCGAGCAACATGTTTTAGAATCCGTGGTTACGAACATTTGTCAATGGTCATCCACGTTTGGTTTATCTTTGAATCCCTCAAAATGCAACGAGATGGTATTTTCCAACATGACTGGACAGCGTTATCTAGCCCTGCATGATGAAATTCCTCGTGTTTCGTTTAACGGCTCTGTGTTCGAAAGATGTTACAGCTGCAAGTATCTTCACATAACAATATCGGACAATCTTAGCTGGACCAAACATGTAACAAATCAATTCAAAAAGATGCGCCAAATGTCATTCTATGCACTTCGCCTCCGTTCTCTCTCCAAACCACTAAAAGATATTAAACTTTTTGTTTTTTCTTGCATCATTCCACACCTCCTTTACGCTTCCCCCGTAATTTTTCCTGGCCTTTTGGAAAAGGATTTTATGATGATCAGAAGAAGTATTAAGCTCATCTCAAGATTGAGTTGTATTCCCGATGATGACATTCGAGACACTATTGTTGATCGTCACTTTCGTGAATGCAACAGGATTATCGCAACTATTTCTTTTGATTGTTCACATTCATGGAACAAAAGCCTCGCTTCTTGTGAATCTTTTTCCTCCCTATTCGAGAACTAACAAATTTAGAAACTCTTTTGTTCCATACATGGCTCGATACATGGTTGATCAGTCGAAAGCTGTTATGGAGTTAAAGAAGCGCTTGACAATTTTTTTTAAATGACGCTGAGATGTTCCAGTTATTCTCCAATTTTTATTTTTCTAATTCGCCTCACATTTATCTAACCTATGGTAACCTGACATTTTATTAGCTCAAGTATCATTTCATTGTGCTGCACTTTATAAATTTTATCATATTTGTATTTTATGGAGAAATTACTTTATTGCTGAAAATTCGTGTACACGAATAAAGTCATTCTCTTCTTCTTCGTTGAGAAATTTTTAAAAGGATTTGCACCTATAACGAGTAACACACAGAAACTTGCTACACTCTCATTGCTTGCCACATCCCAGTCTGAGAAATCTGTTTGCAGATTAACATTTGCTTGAGTTGAGCGTTTATTTACGTCCGCTTTTTTTTACTTAAATCTGGATGTCGACTGATCTGTATGCACACCTTGTTCACTTCACTTCATCATCACGCACAGCATTACACCGGTATCAAGTACCGAGGGCTCAACTCCCATGAGCATAAGGATGAGCTGCATACATCTATAATCAAGTGTGTGAACGAGTAAAGCGACTTTAGGGGCTTTCACTGTCACGCATCACAGGTCGACTGGCAGTTAGATTTACGAAACACCATGACATTTTCACGTCTGTGTATGAATGTATGTGCGTGTAAGCTAGCAACTAGACACATTGTCATATCATTATCGCTGCGGGTGAAGTGGGATACATGAGAACAGGATTTCTCATGTATGTATACAAACACAAACGTGATCCAGGCAAAGTACCGCACGCTGAAAGACTCCACGTGGGCTAAGACGCTGTTAGGCTGCCCAGGCCAGGACAGACATGAAGCCCCTCATCGGGGTCAATCCATTTAACACAGGTGGGCATGAATTAGAGCTTTACACAATCCGCCTCAGTGATGTGTTTACCATGCGGTGAGTTGGAATCACGAAATCGACATTTAGGCAGACCGCACAGTCATAAACTATACGTAGGCTAAGATACTGTCGGGTTGCCCAGGCCTAGACAGATATGAGAAAGAAAATGGCAGTGAGACTCCAGCATGTTTCAACATGCAGCTCACTACCTATGGCCAATCAATTTAGCAAGGTGTTAGGCGCACAGAATAGAAGTACTGTACGATTGCAAGTTGCGCTTGTGGTACACATCCATGGTCTACATCAACTGAGGGAGGCTAACAACAGCATTCCCTTTTGATGTATTGCTTCCACGAATACACTCAAGCTAAATCATTCAATGGTATATCTTCGGGTAAGATGGTAGTTGAAAGGAGAGTCTCGTTGCTAGGAAACGGTTCCCCGTCTTGTCGCGGATCTAATGTCAATTTGTGCTGTGCAGTTATCATCGTGCCAAATTGATTGGCCAACGGTAGTGAGCTGCATGCTGAAACACAATGGAGTCTCACTGCCATTTCTATTTAAATCCTCATCATATCTGTCTAGGCCTGGGCAACCTGACAGTATCTTAGCCCACGTGCAGTCTCTGACTGTGTGGCACTTTGCCTGCTTTAATCATCATCAATGTCAATTTGTATGCAAGCTGTGTGATAGATACAGATACATCGTGGAAAACGACTTCTCGTTCCATTACCCACGACTTATTTTACAGGCCGACTTTGTCATCGTCGACACACCGAGCTGTTACCCACGACGAGGATGCAGCAATCCAGAATTGTATGACCTGGTCGATCCACATCTAGCGAACAAACCTTCGCTGTGCGATGAGCTGCTTTCGCCAGATGTACTACGGAAAGGTCAAACGCCTGCTTCGTGGATCCGCTACTTTAAAGTTGTCTACGTAGAGCATGACAGCGGTCGAGTAGTTTTACTCGTTCGACCTTGAATCGAACCGCGCTGTTTTAATCCAGTTGTTTGTTGTTTTAAAGAGTTTTAATATTTACGCCTTGTTTGCTGAAATTAACCGGGATGGTGAGGTTCTGGAATTTGAATTGAGAAGTGGGAGTGTGTGAAATAGCGCGAAATCAGTAAGTATATACATGCTGTTAAAGTACAAAGTAGTGTCTATGTACAACATTCATCTGCATCGTCCTCGGAAAAATCAACCTTCGCAACGACTCGACGTTTGGATGTTTGCTTGGTTGTCCGACCACGACGACCACCTGGGTTCGCTTTGCGTTTGCGGGAATTTCCGGGCATCTGGGAAAGCTCATTGGGCAACTCCGATTTATCTTCTTGTGTGATTCGGGATATCGCTGAGCGCGCACGCTTGCTGGGAAGTGAAAGCTGAAATCGGGTTTTAAAAAACGAAGCATTTGTACAACAATGAGAAATCAGCACGCATAAACTGATGATAATATACAAAAAGAAAATCTATCTTCTGAACTTAATTCCTTGTTTTGAATTTTGACCATACAAACAAGCGGAATAAAATAACAACCTGAATTCAGGTGAGTTAACCCACATTCAGGACTGCATGTGGGGATATTGTTTTGTCTCAAACAAACAGCAGTAGGACTCCAGTATGTTTCGCGCACAGCTTATACCCGTCGCAAATCAATTTAAAGCGGTGCGTGCACAGTAAAAGAAGTATTGCTCAATTAACTCCAAGTACAAAGTGAGCATACTTTGTTTAACGTAGTGGTTGAGAGTGAGTGGCCTTTCTGTCCAGATGTTCGTGGCCCGCAGCCCAAATAACTTACCACCTGGAAGTGTGAAATGGGCGCCAACACAATGGACAAATCGCGTTCAGTGGCGGTCTTGGAGTGCATGATTAATCGTGTGGTGTGTCAAGTGAAGTGGCGATGAAAGCGTGTTAAGATGCGTCACAGTGAAAGCCGCAACGAAACTGTCGTCGCTTTACTCGTTCACAACACTTTGATTCGAGTTGTGGACGCTTTATCCCAGTGTGTTTTGGGATTTTCAACGTGCCATGGTTGTATTGCGGCAGTTTATTGGGTGGAGGAGTCATTTCAGCTTTACCATTTAGCGCTAATCAAACCCCAGGCCTGTTCCAAAGGTTCTCATAGACAGGGGTGGCAGTGGGGATAAGCTCCCACTGTGTATAAAATGCTTCCATATAACGTGCGTCTCAAATAGCCTCTGACAACCAAGTTCAGCTTCTGGCCTGCACGAGTGGCTCCCTGAACCCGGTGGAACTGCTTCTATCAACAAGAGAAGGGGCGAGTGACTGGCGCCTGGAAACCAGTTTGCTTCTGGCAGATTGAGCTCGTTAGCCTGGGTGGGCATTTCATATAGGGGAAGGAAAACCCTGATTTTAAACCTCCGCTAACTTACGGGATACTCGATCGCGGGAAAGGCTTTGGCAGAAAACCCTTAGGAAAAATCTGGGACAGAGTCTGGTAAACGGTTCTGGCAACTCCCTGCTGCCTTGCAGGTCGCACTTGGTTGTGCAAAGGGTAGAGAAGCTGACTCGAACAAACCCCGAGTGGTGCTGGGGACGCCGCCTTGTACCCAAATTCCCAAGACTCTTCATTGAAACCGACTCATCCTCCAGGAGGAGATAGTCGCACAAAAGTAAAGTAAATCAAGCACAACAGTAAAAGTTGACGTAAATTGTGCATTCAAGTTTGGCTGTGTACACGCGCGTTAGATTTATCTACCATTAGAAATTATATGATCCAAAATACTGGTAGTCTTTGTGTTTAGACACTTGTCATGCAATGGTGCATTTCCTCTGTACTGCGCAGCTAACAACGTGCTAAATTGAGTTGCCATTGAGCCGCATGTAGAAACTAGCTGGAGTCTCGCTACCATTTTAAGTATAATTTCTGTCTAGGCCTGGTCAACTTGGTGCAGACTAAGATTGAGCGGCTTTTCCCCTGGAAC
The DNA here is from genome assembly GCA_013407085.1 of Atriophallophorus winterbourni. Classification (NCBI taxonomy): domain Eukaryota; kingdom Metazoa; phylum Platyhelminthes; class Trematoda; order Plagiorchiida; family Microphallidae; genus Atriophallophorus; species Atriophallophorus winterbourni. The sequence goes on along the minus strand of JACCGJ010002691.1, from coordinate 32 downwards.
AGGCTTATGATTTCAGACATGCATAGTCACTT
>JACCGJ010002690.1:29872-43588 GCA_013407085.1 Atriophallophorus winterbourni | reverse complement strand
CATAGTTGTAAGCAGTAGCATTCGGTACATGCTACCAGTTTAATGCTCCCCTGATAATGAAGATGCGCCACTGCCCGTATCTAGGTTTGTAGTTTCATCGCTCCACACAATTTCCTCAATCTTTTCAGCTGTCAATTCGACCAAACCACGCGTATCTCCAAACACCATGTAGTCCGCATGATAACGAGACGCCATTCGATGAGGATACCTGGCAGTGGACCAGCGTCACGTCAGACATTCAAAGTTCTCCCGGCAAGGCGTTCATCTCTACTCCTGTCGAAAATCATCCACCAGGAATCCCGCTTACGAAAGGTAACTTTTTGGGGGTCCAAAACATAAGGAATCTCATCGGCTTGTTACCCTTAGTGATATGGTTGAACATCGTTTTCAGTGGCGGTTTTGTTGTCGACATCTTGGAGTGCTTGATTAGTCGTGTATGTTGTCAATTGAAATGGTGAGCAAAGCTTGTTATGATGCGTGGCAGTGAGATTCCCAAGGAAGCTGTCATATTGATGCCGCTCTATTCGTTTGCAACACTTTCTTGAATGCATGTATACTTTTCGAGGTATAGTCATATCATCCCGGTATGTGTGTTCCTTATTTTCTACATGTACATTATAGTTAGATCCCATTATTCCCCATCCTTTTAGAATTTTTTTGAACATGCCATGATTTTGTGACAGTTAATCACTTTGCACTTGATACCAGGGTAATGCTGTCTATGATGATGATGATGATGATGAACGTTTTGCCATTCTGTCCAAGATTTTATGGAGATGATTTGGCAAACGGTTCGACGGTGTCAAAGGTTGTCGTAGCCGGGGGTGGCAGTGGGGATAAGCTCCCACTGTTTATAAAATGCTCAAATAACCTCTGACAACCAAGTCCAGCTTCTGGCCTGCACGAGTGGCTCCCCGAGGCTGGCGGAATTGCTTCTACCAACAGAAGGGGCGAGTGACTGGCGCCTGAAAACCAGTTTGCGTCGGGCAGATGGAGCTCGTTAGCCTGGGAGGGCATTTCATCGAAGGGAAGGAAAACCCTGATTTTAAACCTTCGCTGTCTTGCGGAATACCTGATCGCGCGAAAGGCTTCGGGAGAAAACCCTGAGGAAATATCTGAAGCAGGGTCTGATAGACGGTTAGTTGGGGCACATCACCTCTTTCTGGCATGTGTGTATGTATGAAAGCACAAGCCTGATCCAGGCAAAGTGCCGCACAGTCAGAGACTGCACGTGGGTCAGGTTGCCCAGGCCTAGACAGATATGAGAAGGAAAGTACAAGTGAAAATGGTAGTGAGACTCCAGCGTGTTTCAGCATGCAGCTCACTACCGTTGGCCAATCCATTTAACACGATGTTAGCCGCACAGCACAAAGTACTGCACGATTGCACATCCGTGCATCTTAGTTCATTAGACATGAAAGAGGGACCGCGATCAGAGTGTATAAAACCCGGCGTGCCAAATGTTGTGAGAACTACCAGAAGGCAATTGATGATAGTTTGTGATGTCATGTCATGGCAAGGGAAAGCGAACGGGAAGCGGGAATATTCATCGATGATTGTTAGCAAGTAGCGGTTCCGGCTTGTTGATGGTAGTGGTCCATTAAAATCGAGACTGAGTCTTTCGAAAGGCTGGGTAGCCTTTATCAAGTGGGCGCCTGTAGGTTTGAAGTATTGTGGCTTTATTTCACAACAGAACAATCAGCGCAAAGGCTAGAGAAGCTGACTCGAACAAACGCCGAGTGGTGCCTAGGACACCGGTTTGTAGCCGAATTCCCAAGAATCTTCATTGAAGCCGGCTCAACCTCCAGGAGGAGATGGTCACACAAAAGTAAAGTAAAAGTAAAGTATGAGTATTTTCACTCTTGCGTCTCGTCGTGTCCTTCAAAGCGATAATAGTCGCTTCAATTAATGTAGCATGTCATCTGTATAGGGTATGGTTCGTAACGAAACGAAGATGCTACTAATAATGACTGTTTAATTTATGTTCTTTACAATGCCTGGTAAATCCTGTTGTTCAACAAGATGATGAAAACTGGTGATTCATCTTACAATGATTTTTCTACTCGACATTTTGGAATTCTCGTACCGCACTTGAATAATGGTAAAAGAGGTTGCAGACAATGGCTTGAACAATAACGATGACGAGTGTTTGTGAAACTGTATGCGTCTCTGTGGATTGGAAATGATTGAAACCCTACGAGCTGTTCAGCATTAGCGGAACGAATCGCTCTACCAATAGTGACATTGGAATTATGAATTCGTTATACCTTCGTATATATGGTATGGTATGGTATGAAAGCACAAGCCTAATCCAGGCAAACTGCCGCACAGTCAGAGACTGCACGTGGGCTAAGATACTGTCATGTTGCCCATGCCTAGACAGATATGCGGAAGAAAAAAGAACAGGAAATGCTAGTGAGACTCCAGCCTGTTTCAGCATGCAGTTCACTACCTCTGGCCAATCAATTTAGCACGATGTTAGCCACACAGCACAAAGTACTGAAGGTATATATGAGCAGGACCGGACTGGACGAATCATATCGATTACTCGATTATGCATTTACTGGAATTCGATATACAAAGGAAACTGAAGTTGACGTATGTTTCGCATTTCTGGATGTTCACGTGAAAAGAACGTTGGAGACTTGTGTCAACCGAAAAATTGATACGTGGATCAAATACTGAACTTCCACAGCAATCACCAGAACAACCTTAGACACAGTTGCGATAGAATCATATTCAACAGAGGAGTCGCTCAAGGATTAGAGGATGTATGGTTAAAAAGTTGATACTTTACGACACCACAGGATTACGGTATGAATGAAAATGTGAAAAATATAATAGTATAAGAGGAATAGAGAATATCAAATGGTCCTTTATGGTCCGTCAAGCATGGCTGGTTCCGTTTCTTGTATCAGGAAGTGGTAATGTTAGCCTTCGTATGTCAATGTCGCATGCAACCGCAGAATGATATCTTGCTCCACAGAGTTTCAAATGAGTAACACTCTCTCTCTCTCGCAACATACACAGCGTTTACACCCTGTCGGTGTGACCTACGTTCTACGGACGGCAGCAGTATCTACTTTTCAGCTTAAAGAGGACTCCTCACACAGTACTTCCACCAGAGTGAGCTGTCAAAAGAAGGTTTTTCCAAATTTGTTGGGTCAGTTTTTGGTAATGGTACGTCTATGACGTTATGGGATTCAAAAAAGTAAATAGCTGTACTATACTACCTGATATAGGTATACAATTTGAACAAAATTTGCATTCATATTTCAATCAAAGTGGTTCAAATAAGGAGTAAAAAAATTTTCACGAGTTGAAAAATGTCAGTAGAGACCAAGTGTTTTTCCAGTGTCTATGTATATGGGAATCATGCGTTTTACAATTGGGGTGTGTAGAATTAGTTTGGTTAAAGAGGTTCACTTTTGTTTAATTCTCCCTCAATCTATTTCGAAATATTTGAGATCGGTCGGGAATATATAATCATAAATCCCTCTGTGAACCTGAACCCTGTACGTACTGACACCCTTGGTCTGACGAAGCCTCTGTGTCAGAAGCGAAACGTTGCCAACAATCCGTTGCAACATTTCTTGTCTTGCGCAATCTGTTTTCGTTGTCCCTGTTGACGGAAGGCAACAGGGACAAGTGGATAGCCGCTCAAGCGAGCAGCGTGGATGCAACATAAAGCCAACAATACTTCTACTTCTTGGTAACATTTCCGTATTTTACGCAACAAAATGACTTCACTTATTCGAGAGGATAAGGAAGCGCACCAATCGATGCTGCTGTCAAAAATGGAACGCAACCCTACGTTACTATACAAAATCATGAACGAGAAAGCAAAGGTCAAACCAGGTATTTTTGCCGTCCAGAATGATGAAAAAACTCGCAGACCGCGTGGGAACCGCGAATGCTCTCGCAATTTATTACTCTATGGCGTTCGTTTCAAATGTTTTGGTGGAATGTTGTGAGTATTCAATCGACTCGACAATCGAGACATTTGGCGAAATTTTGATAAATCCAGAGATTGTCGCAAGTCAATTGCTCAAACTTAATGTAAGGAAATCCCCAGGTGCGGATGGCATCACACCGGTTGTGCTGAGGTTCTGTCATCGGCAGCTTTGTGAACCGCTTTCCAGCCTATTTAACTATTCGATTCTTAAGGGAGTGGTACCGAAAGATTGAAAGTCCGGCGTGATTACACCTATCTTCAAAGGCGGTTGCCAATCTGACGCTGCAAATTATCATCCCGTCACACTATTACCTTTTATTGGTAAGGTCATACAACGTATAGTCTCGGAAAGAATGGTTGCACACTTTGAATTGCGTAATTTTGTTTCACCAGCGCAGCATGGATTTCGATCTCGTCGCTCCTGTTTTACGAATCTTATCATAGCGTTAGACGACTGGACGAAGGTGTTGGATAGAAGTTCTTGCATTCACGTCTGTTACTTAGACATTTCTAAAGATTTGACAGAGTCAATCACCATTTGCTTCTTCAAAAACGGATACGTTTAGGAATATGTGAATCGCTCCTCTCATGGTTGTGAGACTATCTATCAGATCGCCACGCCCGAGTTAAATAAATGGAGTGCTATCCCACATGTTCAAAACCACCAGCGGAGTCCCGCAAGAATCCGTGCTAGGCCCGCTCCTCTTTCTAAAATAAACGATTTACCCCCCTCATATCATCTAAATGGTCCTGTTCGCGGATGATATGAAAATTTGGACGCAAATTAGTTATGCAGATGATTGTGAGAAACCGCAAAGGGATTTGGACAACGTGTCAAATTGGGCGGCGATGAATGATATGACATTCAACATACGGAGAAGTAAGATGCTCCAGATTGGCAAGCATGTTCCTTGGACATATCGATTGGGAACTGAAAACTTGACATGGAGCTCGTTAGAAAAACATCTTGGAGTATTGATTAGTGGAAACCTGAAGAGCACGAGGTACTGCCAGAATATATATCGACAGGTCAACAGATTCTTAGGTATATTTCGAAGAATATTTGGAAGATTCTCGCTGGTAACGTTACCAAGGATACTGAACGTCTGCCTTCGCCCTACGATGGAGTATGCGGTAGAGGTCTGGCCTCCTTGGCTGCGAAAAGATATTGCTCTCTTTGATACAATCTATCACAGATCAACAAAGTTAGTCATGGGTCTTCGCAATGTTCCGTACACCGAAAGATTGCGACGCCTGGGTCTGTGTTACTTTACCCAAAGGAGGATACGACGCGATATTATCATGACCTATAGAATTGTGTCTACAGAAGGATATCCACTAAAACACTTGCTCGATGTGTGTGATGGAAAGTGACACGCGAACATACCATATCCCTTTACCTCCCAAGTTCCCGTACTGATTGTCGGCGCATTGTTTCGCCATACGTGTTATATTTCTTTGTAATTCCCTACCCCAACATGATTCAATATTCAACATGTGGTGGATTCTCCTTGTCCGGCGGTGTTTACAGCGAAATTGGACTTACACATGCAAAAGATTATCATTCGTGAGCCTTACATTTGATATTCTCTATTGCCTTTATACTATTGTAATTTTCATGTTTTTATTCATACCGTAATCCTGTGGTGTTGTAAAGTATTAACTTTTTAACCATAAACCCTGGAATCAACAGAGGAGCCACCCAAGGATTAGAGGATGTATGGTTAAAATGTTGATACTTTGCAATACCAGGATTACGGTATGAATGGAAATGTGAGCAATACAATAGTATAATAGGAATAGAGAATATCAAATGTAAGGCTCACGAATGATGTTCGTTTGCAAGTGCAAGTCCAATTTCGCTTTAAAAATCGCCAGGCAAGGAGAGGTCACCACATGCTGGGGTTGGGAATTCCAAAGAAATATAGCACGTACGGCGAAAAATGACGCCGAAAATCAATACGGGAACTTGGGACGTAAAGGGATAAGTTATGTCCGCGTGTCACTTTCCCATCACACACATCGAGCAAGTGTTTTAGTGGATGTTCTTCGGTAGACACAATTCTATAAGTCAGAATAATATCGCGTCGTATCCTCCTTTCGGTAAAGTCGCATAGACCCAGGCGTCGCAATCTTTCGGTGTACGGAACATTGCGAAGACCCATCACTAACTTTGTTGCTCTATGATAGATTTTATCGAAGAGAGCAATATCTTTTCTCATCCAAGGAGCCCAGACCTCTGCCGCATACTCCATCGTAGGGCGAAGGTAGACATTCATTATCCTTGGTAACGTTACCAGCGAGGATCTTCAAATATGCTTCGAAGGATACCTAACAACCTGCTGATTTGTCGATATATATTCTGGGAGTGAACTGTGTTTTTCATTTTTCCACTAATCCATACTTGAAGATCTTTTCCCAACAACTCCAAGCCAAGTTTTCTATTTTCAATCGGTAAGTCCATTGTCCATTTGGAACATATTGCTTTTCCGTATGTTGAATGTCATATCATTCATCGCCGCCCAATCTGACACGCTGTTCAAATATAAAGCATCACAGATTAACTGAGAAGACAAGAAGACGAGTCTCTGTTCAATGTTTTCCATAAGAATGGATACCTAAGAAATTTCATTATATGCGACAACTTTAACTGACCCCAACAAAGAAATCGGTGTAAAATAGAATCAAACGCGCTCTACCATATTATCAACATTACTCAGAACCTGAGATGGGGTCCTTCGACCACGTGCACTAGATTTTGCACATAAACTTACGTCAGCACTACGCAGTCATTTTAACAATACAAAAGACAAATTGACAAATGGAAAACAGGCAAATATTATCTACGAGATTACGAAATGTACTAATTGCGAAAAGAACTACGTCGGACAAACCGGTCGCAAGCTGAGCAGTTAGCCTTTGGCAGACATGACGGGAAATCTTTGATCTGAATACTTATCGCTCTATCTGTTCGTCGGTTTGATTATGACTGCATAGTATACATACATAGTATGAAAGCACAAGCCTGATCCAGGCAAAGTACCGCACTGGGCGAAGTTACTGTCAGGTTGCGCAGGCCTAGACAGATACGAGAAAAGAAATAGAGAATAGAGATGGTATTGAGACTCCAGCGTGTTTCAGCATGCAGCTTACTACCGGTGGCCAGTCAATTTAGCACGGTGTTAGCCGCACAGCACAAAAGTACTGTACCATTGCACATCTGTGCACAAAAATACTAGCCAGAGGAAATACCTATGAGTGCCATAATACTTTGAATCATGTCACTCAGCCACCAACTCAATTCACCAGCACAAATTGACTGCGACCTGTGGACCAGTTTGAAATCGCATACTGCTAAAGCTGAATATGAACTCGGCCAAGCCGTGAGATTAAAGGCAAACGGACCGACACATGGTATGATTCCAATTGCGAGTCACTTTGAAAGAGGTTTTGTTGATGAAGCTTTCTAACCAGCAATTACGTTTCAGATCTGCGATTGGTCAGAACCTGACCTTTCTTTATCGAATCTAATTATGAACGCTTCGCCATAACCTCGATAATTCACGGTTGATGTGCTTGCATACAGACTTTCACAACGTTGACCATCTGTGATCTCGCTGAGCAGTAAAGAACCTGGCATCGGCTGATGGAAATTTCTAAATGATCCAGTCCCGTCGCTCACCAAAGAATGACGTTCTTGACATTATGGGCAATCTTATTTCGATCCGTCCATATTTTGAGATTTTCAAACACCGAAAGTTAACCATTGAATATGAACCAACTTTCTATGTGATCTATTCATTTGTCGACTAACATTCCCAAACCAAGTTATCAAGCGCTCGGTGTGCAATAGTAATGTAAAGGTGCGATGAGCGCTAATCACAAGCCTTCGAATGATATGCAGTACTCTACCCTCCGACACAACATAAGAGTAAGAAGCGCCGAAAAGTTCGACGACGACGACCATTGCGAACTCTTAATATTTCGGGTTTCGAATTGACGGCATTAGAACGATTTGAGTGAAAACATCTTCGGAAGTATGAGAAGATGGACTACAGTTGCCGCGATCGAACTATTTGCAACTTGTCAATGTCGGCGTAGCGAGGGCTTGAAGTGTACCCGTTGGCACGAAATCGACTGACAAATCAGATGGAAGTGACAACCGAGACAGACGTGTTGAGGATCACCCTTGTGATTTTTGTTTGAAGCCAGATTTTGATGAATAAGTAATATATGACGTTTGAAAAGCAGGACGGAAGCACACGATCGGTTTCGCGGTTGTTGCCGTATCCGTAACGTGGCATTCGAACGCCGATCTGACTTTGTGCTAAACCCAATGATTTGCGAATCCCAAGATAAATCCTTATTTGCAAATTTAAATTTAGCTTGCATGTGGGGACTAAGCTACGTTCCACAAGCGGTGAGGATCGCCGTTGTGATTGTTTGCCTGCCTATATAAGATAAGCGTGTGTTTCATTATTTGTCTTGTGCGTACTAAACGCCTTTGACCAATCGGCTTCTATTCTGTTGTGGGATTCGTGCGTGAACGCCATTAGCGTTGGACAGGTTGACCTCAGGGATAAATCAAAACACAATCCATGTCCATGCGTGCAACGGACATTCATCCAACGATGGAGTATTTGATCCCAGCGTGGGCACCGTGGCTGCGCAAAGACATCGACCTCTTGGATAGAATTTACCACCGAGCAACAAAGCTAGTTGATGGGATGCAGCACGTCCCATATCAAGAGCGAATGGCCATACTAGGTTTGCCTGATTTTACACAGAGGCGAATGAGGAGCGACGTTATTCTAGATTACAAAATACTGCGAATCGAAAACCACCCGCTCCGAGATCTAAGAAAAATAATCTCCCCTCGGAATACGCGTAGTCTCTCAAGTTGCCTCGCAATACCTCACTCAAGACTTGACTGTCGGCGCCATCTCTTCTCTGCTTTCTATGGAATGCACTACCGCAAGACATTGTAAATGCAACAACATTTGATGTTTTTAAAGCAAAACTAGATGCATATATCAAACAACACCCCATATTCGGCCCTGTATATTGAATCAACATGAACCCAGACAAACATACAACAATGTGTTTTTGATTACATTTTCTTTTTTGTAATTGTTGTCATCCAATGGTACATGTAAAACAATTGCTTTTTTCACCATAAAATCTTGATTCTTGAACGCAGGGTGTTAGGTGGTTATCGTTGAACCGAAATGTAACAATTGGCCAGATATGCGAGGGCTGCGACTTGTTGACCTGAAATGGGTATCCGGTCCCTTAATCCCCAGACATTTAATCACCAAGTCACTTCATCTTCAGTCACTTAATCCCCAGGGAAGGTATTTTAGATAAGAAGTTATTTTAATGTGTGCAATGACTCTTGAATATGCTACAAGTAGCAAAAATCGAAGGACATTAATTTACACGGGAAACGTGTTTTGGTTCGAGAAGCAATCAAATAATGGCAATATTATTTGGAGATGTAGTAAGTTTGTCACACACACAAGTGTAGAACGATATTAGTTACATCCAACGATGATATCGTACGTAATTTCGCACTTCACAATCACGGGTGCAGCAAAGAAAACGTTTTGGCGAAGAATGCAGTGGCTAAAATGAAGGAAAAAAGTTAGAAATGAATGCAACCCCCAGTGCCTCACGGATTTCGGTCACATGCTGTCTGTCATTAAGCACTCTAATGGCATTACCTCAAAAAGAGCTATCTCGCAAACACTCTGGCATCAAAGCAGTATAAGAAGGACCAATTATACAATTATACACTTTCCCGTCCCTCCCAAGTGACGCCATGTTTGATGTTCCATATATATACAGAGATTTCTTGCTGTATGATTTTAAAGACCATAGTGACGATGTAAGATGTTTTATCTTCAGTGATCGAAGCCTGGTTGGTGCACTATCTCTAAGTAAGTATGCTGAGATATGCGCCAGGACATCTCGAGCAATTCAGCGATACTCAACTACGGAAAGATTGACGCTCTTAAAATCAATTGCATAACTGTCCCGCTAAATAAATTCATTTGAACGTATTCCGCATTCTTCAGAAGTTATCAAACTTTGGATTAAGTGACTGAGGATGAAGTGACTTGGTGATTAAATGTCTGGGGATTAAGTGTCAGTAAACCCCTGAAATGACCTGACGTAATGATTTCCAGCCTTTCTCTCTATCCCCACTCGCTAAAATAGCACGTGTGTATCCCCTTCGCCGCAACAAAATATGAATGCCAACACTCGCATACATTTGGCAACTCGTTAACGTTTATAGCTATCACCTCAACATTAGGACTGAATTCATATAATTCATATCTGTTTAAATGCTAACGATCGCGAAATGAAAATTGCTACAGTATCTTAGAGCACATGCAGTCTATGACTGTGCGACACTGCCACTGTCATAAATTCAACCTGCTGCCGCAGTTTGGCTTAAACATTTTTTCCGTTGGACAGCGTTTGATCCGTCACCGCTTGAGAATTCCAATGGTGTGGGAAATGACTCGGTGTACTTGGACGCTCATATCGTGCGCTACTTGGAACAAGCAGCAAATCTCGGTGTGTCAGTCAGTCAATGGAAAGATGACCCGGTTATCAATGAGCTTTTGGCTCGTCGCGCATCCACTCTGGACAATTTATCGTAAGTGTTACTCATGAGATTGCATACATAGAATGAGTTATGCTCGAAGTATTCCAGCTGCTTAGAGTCTCGTCGCGCGGAGCTTTCGAAATTTATTTTAAAAATTATACTTTTCCAGTGTGAACATGAGCGTCTAGTAGGATCCCATGTGACGGAATTGCATATTCCAGATTAATCGTTTTGTCAGTGAACCAGGTATTGGTGTCATTGCTTGCCTCAGTATTACAGTTACGCTTGTTGATGTTGGCCTCTTCCGTTCATTTATAGATGTGTATCACAATTGCATGACTAGAAAAGCTTGTTATGATGCATGACAGTGAAAGCCGCAAGGACCCTGTCATGCTGATGTCTCTCCACTCGTTATCAAAACTTGTTTGAATGCATGTTCCATTTGAGGTGTAGGCACCTCATCCCAGTTTGTGCTTATTCTTTTATAGAATTCGTATCTATTTAACTCCCACCCTTCCCCATCTTTTAGGATTTTACTTTTTCATGGTTGTGTGGCAGTGAAGCATTCGGTACTTGCTACCGGTGTAATGCCGTTTGTGATGACGACAATTGAATGCTGTGCAGCGTTTTAATTCATTAAATAGTTGGATTCTGAGGAGAAATCTTTCCGGTAGCGCTCGCATTGATAGGCAGTACTCGTCCAATCGGCGCCGGTTGCATGTTGACGGCGTGATCTACGATCAGTAGCCAAGAGTAGTATCTGCTCTTTACCAGATTGAAACATTCGTGTACACGTATTTAGGCATTTTCTTATTCTTACATTGTTGGTGTATGTACGTATTAAAGGACATGCATGATCCAGGCAAAGTGCCGCACAGCAATATGACTGCACGTGGGCTGTCAGGTTGTCCAGGCCTAGACAGATAGGAGAAATGAAATGAATGTAGTTGACGCTTTACACAGTGCCTCCAACATAAGCGGTCAAGAGTAAATTCTTCTCAACTAGTAGGGTCAGTGACACGAGCTTTCATATTTTTTGTAAACGTCTTTTACCGTAAGCGCGGCCGTCGCAAAGGTCAACTCTATGATTTCAACTCCATGGAATAGCCCTTTTGGAACACCACTGTTTTCAATTCTGTACACATGAACCAGCCCATGCTCATATGTTGTAGATTTTGGCACCTTATGCATGCTCTTATGTTGCTAGTTGCTGCCAGGTAGTCGAGATTTCTTGCAATTGTGCTGACATTTTTAAAGCATCCTCTATGGCTGCACTTTCGAAAATCGATGATGAATAGAAATCAGAAGCCTGACCCAGGCAAAGTGCCGCACAGTCATAGACTGCTCATGGGCTACAATACTGTCAGGTTGCCCTGGATTAGAGAGATATAACAATGAGAATAGAAATGACAGTGAGACTTGAGCGTGTTTTCGCATGCAGCTCACTACCAATGGCTGCACAGTACAGCTATTTTACGTTACGTCGAACAATTAATTGTATTTTTCTTGCATTTTCTGTTGGTGGCACTGCTTCAGTAATGAGTATTGTAGTAGTCAATGGCAATAAGTTTAAAGGATATCGCAAGGTAGCGATGTTTGTATGCAATCATAGTCTGGATTGCAAAAGGGTCACCCGCGTAATGTATGGCCTGACATGAGTAAGTGTATCTTTGTCGAGAATGTTGTATAGCTGTAACTTCTAATGCTTTTAATGTTCTAATTCTCTTCTGTTATTTTGTAATCGCCCTACCGCGTGATTTGCACACCGTATGTGTCGTCGTTTAAAGTTTTGCATTCATTCTCGTAACAAGCGACATACTTTTATTATGATTAATATTTTGTAACGGACCAAAGCCTTGTTCAAACAGCAGCCAACAATTCCGAGCGCTTATCACTGAAGTCGGAACTAATTAGTGTACGTTATGATTATCATTCTAATCGAATTCAAAATTACCGGGTTTCTGCAATCGATTGGAATATGTTTGGGACCGATCGTGTATTCGTCATGCAAAGAAATTGTATTAGATTGACGTGGATACACACTAGTAGAAAAATCGACCACTGATCCTGGTCATTCCCACTAGACGTGACACCGCGTAGGCGTACGATAGGATGTTTATCGGTAAGGTCAAATCAGTGATGGTGGGTTGACTCCTACTTAATCATGTTCCCTGTCCTGACTATCACCCTTGGTCTGACGAAGCTTCTGTGTCAAAAGTGAATCGTTACCCAAAAACTACTCTAACCGATTGCACTCAAATTTCTTTGCATTATCGCGTTTCTCATATTTTTTCATTTTCCATACAGCTCTGTTCTTGTGGAATTAAGACGCCGTGAACTTGACGCCGTGCTAAAAATGCATTCCGCAGTAGCGTGAATAACACAATATGCCTGAACACGTACCACAACCGGTTTCCCTGGTGATTATCTCGTGATTTGTGTAAATATATATCTAAACAAAATGTCGCTGGTATTTGTTAACCCGGGTCGAAACGCTGCAATCATTGATTTCACACGGTTGATGGAATGCTCAGAAATATTGAAATGCAACCCATATAATGATGTATGGTATGGTATGATATGAAAGCACAAGCCTGATCCAGGCAAAGTGCAACATAGTCAGAGACTGCACGTAAACCAAGATACCGCCAGGTTGCCCAAGCCTAGACAGATATGAGGGGGGAATAGAAATGGTAGTGAGACCGCAGCTTATTTCAGCATGCAGCTCACTACCTCTGGCTAATCAATTTAGCTCGGTGTTAGCTGCACAGCACAAAGTATTACACAATTGTGGAATACCGTTATTACTAGCCTCATCGGATACGGAATTGATGAATCGCGAGTTAAGATTTGTGTAACAAAATTCCCGGTATTATACGGTATTGTCAATAAAATTTGATGATATGAAAATGTATTCCAGCTAACCGATATCTGGCATTTGATTAAGTGCAACCATCTTTAGGAGACAAATGCCTTATTATGGAGATCTACCGTTTCTTCTGTAAAAAAAGACTGCTTTATTCGAAATTTCAGCCTCAGACAAATGTTGAAAAAAATACAACGATTTCTGTAAACATTACGTCATAATTATTTGCAGAAAACTTACACATGATATAAACGAGATAAATTCTTTTGAGAAAGATATGTT
>JACCGJ010002690.1:0-29852 GCA_013407085.1 Atriophallophorus winterbourni | reverse complement strand
AACGCTTGCCAGGCGAAAACCCACCACCGCCGAACCTTTCGCTGAGCTCGGAGAACCGAGCCCACCCAGCTGGCACCACGTGGAGGTATTTCGGCAAGCCAGCCATTCGTGTACACGTATTTAGGCATTTTCTTCTTCTATTGTTGGTGTATGTACGTATTAAAGGACATGCATGATCCAGGCAAAGTGCCGCACAGTCATATGACTGCACGTGGGCTAAGATGCTGTCAGGTTGCCCAGGCCTAGACAGATAGGAGAAATAAAATGAATGTAGTTGACGCTTTACACAGTGCCTCCAACATAAGCGGTCAAGAGTAAATTCTTCTCAACTAGTAGGGTCAATGCCAAGAGCTTTCATATTTCTTTTGTGAACATCTTTTACCGTAAGTGCGGCCTTCGCAAAGGTCAAGTTTCTGATTTCAACTCTCCATAGAATAGCTCTTTTGGAACACCACTGTTTTCAATTCAGTACACATGAACCAGCCCATGCTCATACGTTGTAGATTTTGGCACCTTATGCATGCTCTTATGTTGCTAGTTGCTGCCAGCGAGCCGAGATTTCCTGCAATTGTGCTGACATGTTTTAAGCATTATTTATGGTTGCGCTATCTTGCAGTACTTCTGTGCTGTGCGGCTAACACCGTGCTAAATTGATTGGCCACTAGTAGTGAGCTGCATGCTGAAACATGGTGGAGTCTCACTACCATCTTTATTCTCGATTTCTCATATCTGTATAGGCTTGGACAATCTGACAGTATCTTAGCCCACGTGCAGTCTCTGACTGTGCGGCACTTTGCCTGGATCAGGCTTGTGCTTTCATACCATACCATACTTTGGAAAATCTGATGAGAGATAGAAATCAGAAGCCTGACCCAGGCAAAGTGCCGCACAGTCATGGACTGCTCATGTACTAATATACTCTCAGGTTGTCAGGCCTAGATAGATATGAGAAAGAAAATAGAAATGACAGTGAGACTTGAGCGTGTTTTCGCATGCAGCTCACTACCAATGGCAAATCAATTTATCACGGTGTTGGCTGCACAATACAGCTAGTTTACGTTACGTCCAACAATTAATTGTATTTTTCTTGCATTTGATGTTGGTAGCACTGCTTCAGTATGGTCTGGTATGGTATGAAAGCACAAGCCTGATCCAGGCAAATTGCCGCACAGTCATAGACTGCACGCGGGCTAAGATACTGCTTCAGTAATGAATATTGTAGTAGTAAATGGCATTAAGTTTGAACGATATCGCTCGGTCGCGATATTTGTATGATGAATTGTAGTTTGGATTACAAAAAGGTCACCCGCGTAATGTATGGCTTGACATGAGTAAGTGTTTCTTTGTCGAGAATGTTGAATAGCTGTAACTTCTAATGCTTTTAATGTTCTAATTCTCTTCTGTTATTTTGTAATCGCCCTAGCGCGTGATTTGCACACCGTATGTGTAGTCGTTTTAAGTTTTGCATTCATTCTCGCAACAAGCGACATACTTTTATTATGATTAATATTTTGTAACGGACCAAAGCCTTGTTCAAACAGCAGCCAACAATTCCGAGCGCTTATCACTGAAGTCGGAACTAATTAGTGTACGTTATGATTATCATTCTAATCGAATTCAAAATTACCGGGTTTCTGCAATCGATTGAAATATGTTTGGGACCGACAGTGTATTCATAATACAAGAAAATTGTATTGGATTGACGTGGATACACACTAGTAGAAAAATCGACCACTGATCCTGGTCATTCCTAGGAGACGTGACACCGCGTACGCGTACTATAGGCTGTTTATCGGTAAGGTCAAATCAGTGGTAGGGGGTTGACTACTACTTAATCATGTTCCCTATCCTGACTATCACCCTTGGTCTGACGAAGCTTCTGTGTCAAAAGTGAAACGTTACCCAAAAACTACTCTAACCGATTGCACTCAAATTTCTTTGCATTATCGCGTTTCTCATATTTTTTTTTCATTTTCCATACAGCTCTGTTCTTGTGGAATTAAGACGCCGTGAACTTGACGCCGTGCTAAAAATGCGTTCCGCAGTAGCGTGAATAACACAATATGCCTGAACACGTACCATAACCGGTTTCCCTGGTGGTTATCTCGTGATTTGTGTAAATATATATCTAAGCAAAATGTTGTTGGTATTTATTAACCCGGGTCGAAACGCTGCAATCACTGATTTCACACGGTTGATGGAATGCTCAGAAATATTGAAATGCAACCCATATAATGATGTATGGTATGGTATGATGGTATGAAGGCACAAGCCTGATCCAGGCAATGTGCAGCATATTCAGAGACTGCACGTAAACTAAGATACCGTCAGGTTGCCCAGGCCTAGACAGATATGAGGGCGGAATAGAAATGGTAGTGAGACTGTAGCTTATTTCAGCATGCAGCTCACTACCTCTGGCTAATCAATTCAGCTCGGTGTTAGCTGCACAGCACAAAGTATTACACAATTGTGGAATACCGTTATTACTAGCCTCATCGGATACGGAATTGATGAATCGCGAGTTAAGATTTGTGTAACGAAATTCCCGGTATTATACGGTATTGTCAATAAAATTTGATGATATGAAAATGTATTCCAGCTTACCGATATCTGGCATTTGATTAAGTGCAACCATCTTTAGGAGACAAATGCCTTATTATGGAGATCTACCGTTTCTTCTGTAAAAGAAAGACTGCTTTATTCGAAATTTCAGCCTCAGACAAATGTTGAAAAAAATACAACGATTTCTGTAAACATTACGTCATAATTATTTGCAGAAAACTTACACATGATATAAACGAGATAAATTCTTTTGAGAAAGATATTTTGTTTACAAATGGGTTTTAAAAACCTATACGAGGACGTTCTATAAGGTATCATTTGGAATCAGTTGCGCTTGTAAGTCGCTGTGGGCTAAGCTTCGGACGACCAACCTGTTCAATTACATATGCGTATACACATCTATATAGGGTTTAAACCCATAGGCATGCACTTGTATCACACGACTGATTTTGAAACGTTTGCACTCTTCAGGTAGGGACAATACAATCAATCAGTTCGGTTGTGCGAACACAACAGATGTTGCTGGCTCCTTCTGAACTGGTCGGGCAAATAAAGCTACTTAAATGTGCCGGTCTGGAGAGCAGTTCATAGTCGCTTAATTGTAATCGGTGGACGGTAGCCCAGGTCGTTAAGGCGTGGGACTACTATTGTGATGCTCGGGAGTTCGAGTCCCACCCGAAGCGGAGGATATGCACTGCTGATGAGCTCAAATAAGAGCTAAACTCGAGTCTAGTGCTTCAATTATGAACGGTCGTGATCAACTTTGTGAATAGTTCGATGGGCTTGGCACGGTTGAGTAGTCGCAAATATAAACAACAAATTCTCCGAACTTCTCTTAAACAGTACAATCAGGGTCTGCATGCGCGTGAAACAGTGGAATGATGGTAAAAACGTTGCGCTTCGTCACCACTGTTGTAAAAAGTTGATGCAAGAGATCTTACGGTGTTCACGAAACTAAAGTAAACGGAAAAACTGCCAGGTGTTGTGAACCTAAACAAAGACAGATTTTGTTGTTTTGGACAACTTCTTTCGATGTCGACCATGGATGTACATCACAATCGCATTATTTTTACGACCAACCTGAAACATGTGTTCGGAATCGCCTTTGCTGCTTTCATTTTCTTAGGACGACTAAGCGGCTTGGACGTGCATAAACGGGTAGATCTTTAGTGTCAATTGAATGAACCACCTGGTGTTTTTGACAGTTACGGAGTCGTACGATGGGTATGTCAATTGATTTACCTTCTCAAGGATGTTTATGGACTAACTGGAAGAGAAAATGCATTTTAATTTAGTGGAGAGTTGAATTGTTGCTTTGGTAAAAGGGGTTGTGATGATGTGTAGAAATTTTTGGATTGACCTTGAGTTTAAAGAATGACAAAAATTCAGAGACAATTATGGTTTGTTAGAAATGAGCAATAACAAAAATCCAAGGAAATTGTGTCGAAGGCCAAATACGAGTGTAAATGGTTTGCGGCCGTAGGTATTTATGACGCTTCCATTATCAAACTGCAGAAAAATGACGTTGCTCGAGCTATCTCGTACTCTGGAGGAGGGTGGAACTACACTAATAGCAGCTGCGGTGTGAATGAGGGAACTGGACGCGTCAGTAACCAATCATTAGACGACTATGGGAAGAATCGCCAACTGCAGCCTTCATCTTTACTGAGTGACTTTCGAGTTTCCAGATGGATTGCTCGGTTGAACGTAAGCACAAGGCTTGATGCACTTACGCGCGGCTTCACCGTACCGTTTGTGGTATCAGCAAATTTCAAGATCATTTTTTGAACGACGAAATGATGAGAAACGGGATCGAGACCAGAAGATTGATCTTCCACGAGTTTTGAATTTATCGTATCTTGAGACCGAGCAAATAAGCTATTTCATCTGACCTTGGAGTTTATTTATTCTCTCGTCCGTTTGTGCATTGTAAGCTCATGGCTGAGTAGTAATGGGAGCAAGCGACACAAGTGAATCAGCCAAAACCTTTTCAGCTGCTTCTGCGAGTCCTTCTAAAGGGATAGAGGAATTGAGTGCAGGGAGAATTTTCCGTATGTTTCAGGGTATGTTTTTCAACCACAGTTGACGAAAAATTTCCTCATCCATCGTCCGGTTGCCAAGAAGTTGGCGCATGTGTCGTAACAGTTGAGTGGACTTTCTTTCTCTAAGCTCAAGGTGAGAGAATAATTTATCGGGCTCCGTTGCTCGGAGATTCCCGTTCGAGAGATAAGAGCTAATTTTAGACTGTCATATGGAAATTCTTCTGGGAAATTTTAAATCAAATAGGTCACTTCCTCAGCAACGTTGATTCAAGAATCAAGATTTATGGTGATAAAAAGCTAATGCTTTACACGTACCATTGGATGACAACTATTGCAAAGAGAAAAATTTAATCAAAATCACATTGTTAACATTTTTCTGGGTTCATGTTACTTCAATACACCGGGCCAAATTCAGGGTTTTGTTTGACGTATGCATCCAATTTCGATTTGAAAACATCAATTGTCGTTGCATTCACAACATCTTGCGGTAGCGCATTCCATAGAAAGCAGATACGCACAGAGAAGAAATAGCGACGACAATCAAGTCTTGAGTGTGGTATTTCGAGGCAACACGAGTGACTGCGTGTATTTCGAGGGGAGTTTACTTTTATTAGTTCGCTAAGCGGATGGTTTTCGATCCGCAGTATCTTGTAAGCCAGAATCAGGTCGATCCTCATTCGTCTTCGTGTAAAATCACGCAAACCAAGGATGGCCATTCGCTCTTGATACGGGACCCGCTGCATCCCTTCAACTAACTTTGTAGCTTTGTGGTATATTCGATCCAGGATCTCGATGTCTTTACGCAACCACGGTGCCCAGGCTGGGATCAAATAATCCATCGTTGGATGGATGTAAGTATTTAAAATACGAGGAATTGTTTTGGATGAGAACCGTCCGAAAATTCTTCTCAGGATTCCTAATATACCACATGCCCGATTAAACACTTTTCTACAATGCATATTCGGTTTCAGGTTATTAGTAATCCAAATTCCGAGGTCCTTTTCAGTGGTGGTCCAATTTAGGATATCGTGGCCTAGATGGTATGTATATTCGCAGTTACGGCCAAGCTGTAACATATGACATTTACGTAGGCTGAAAGGCATTTGATTCTCTAGAGACCAGCGATACAGAACATCCAAGTCGTTTTGCAGCATTAAACAATCTTCATTAGATCGGATTTGCTTCCATATTTTAATGTCATCTGCAAAAAGAACGAGCTTGCATCGCACTATTTCAGTTATATCATTTATATATAACAGGAAAAGAATAGGTCCGAGCACTGAACCTTGAGGCACCCCGCTCGTGACATCGATACTTTTCGACAATACTCCGTCAATGCGAACTCGCACGTGCCGATCGGTCAGATAATCTGTTAGCCACGATAGTAAGTTACCTGTTATTCCATATCGCACTAGCTTTTGCAGAAGCAAGCTGTGGTCGACCTTGTCAAAAGCCTTTGAAATATCAATATAACAAGCATGTACCGTATAGCCTTGATCAAGCGACATCGTCCAATCATTTAGTGTGATCAGTAAATTCGAAAGACAAGATCTGGTCCGGCGGAACCCGTGTTGTGCTGCTGACAAAAGACGTCGTGCTTCAAGCTGACCCACAATACATTCAGATATAATGCGCTCCATAATTTTTAAAATACATGGTAGCATCGTTACAGGTCTGTAATTTGCTGCGTCAGAACGACTGCCACCTTTATAAATTGGTGTTACCACACCCGCTTTCCAAGCCAAAGGTACACAACCTTCACCAAGACTCTGGATGAAAACCGCCGCTAAGCTATTTGAAAGCTCTCTATAACACACATGAAGAATCGCTGGGGTAATATTGTCCTCCCCGGGAGATTTCTTTGTATTCAATCGACGTAAGTGTCGCTCTACCACCAGTTGATCGATCACGGGCTCAGTTAGTGGTTCTACAGTGTTTGATAATTCATGATGCAATAATTGCTTTTTAGGGCAGTAGACTTGAGAGTAAAAGCACGCAAGCGCATCCGCCGTCTCTTGGACTGTGACAGTCAAACCTTCTTCTGTCATGATCGGGAAAACACCTGGTTTAACTTTGGTTCTGTCATTCACAATTTTGTACAATAGTTTCGGATTCGCTTCCATTCGTTCCACCATATGTTGCTGGTACTGTTTTTTGTCCTGCCGAATTAGGGTGGTGACTCTGTTACGTATTCTGCAAAATTGTAACCAAGATGTAGGGGTGACGTTATTGCAATGAGTAACCCAAGCACGCCTTTTCAATGAAATCCATTTTCTAGTTCTGCTGCGAACAGAGAAACGGAGGGTGTGGACATCTTTCCTCTGAATATATCGAGAGTTCGACTGGATTTGCATCTGAAGGTAGTTTATCAGAGAGTTATAATGTGTATTTGAGTCACTAGAATCAAGTTGAACATCATTCAGCTCACAAAGTGCTTCCTTGAGTCTCCAAAAGTCGACTCTACGGATGATTTTAGATTCGTCACTGTGTCTCGATGCACTGCAGACATAATCGAACACGAGCATCACATGGTCACTCCGTCCCAATGGAGCTTCATAGTGTACTAATTCAATAGCTGATTCGTTAGAAGTCAAAACTAGGTCCAGAACAGAGGGCCGGTCTGTCCCTCGCATTCGTGTGTGGTTGCAAACGTGATTGTACAGGGGGACTAGATCAAATACTTCTTGAAATTTGTGTTCCAGTGAGGTAATTGGGTGTTGATTTCTCGAGTATAGCTGCGGGAGGTTGAAATCCCCCATAATCAATATTTGAGCATGTGGCCGAGCGCTGATGCGCTGAAGTCTTTCAACTAACACATCATTATGATCGACGGTCGAAGTTGGTGAGCGATATATAACCCCAATTGTACAGCTCTCACCAGATTCCAGGTCAAGTGAACACCACAGCGTGTCTGTGAGTGAAAGATCAGTATCTGCAATGATATTAACATTGAGGCGCTTGTGATAATACAATGCAACGCCGCCTCCCGGGCCATCACGGTCATGACGAAAAAGTGTCATATTAGGGATTGAGAGTTCACTGTCCGTCATACTGGGCTGATACCAAGTTTCCGTCACAGCAATAAGGTCAGGGGACTGTTGTACACAGATATCAATGAGTTCTGCCAGCTTGTTGACTAAACATTGAGCATTAGTATATATACATTTGATCGATACGACTCGGTGTAGCGATGAATCAGGTGATATGAGGTAAGGGGTAGGACAATGTGATGCCAGATCTGGCTTAACAGTAAGTGCTCGTGAGGGTGTGACTTGTGGGCTAGTTATTGCGCTCCAACAGTTTGAATCAACATTTTGTTCCGTGTATGATGTACGCGGTCCGACTCGGCTTGAGCCGAACCCACTATGTTTTTTGATGTATTGATATCTTCCGTTTCGGTGGGAACGCTGCCGTCTACCGCCCCCAGCCGCGAGTGTGTCTCACTCATGGTACTTGGTCTCGTTGGACAATGTCTAGTGTCTTTCGGTAAAGCACGTTTTCCTTTTTTCCATTCGGACTTGACAAATTCAGCCATGTCGCTAGTTAAAAAGGTAATCCTGAGAGGTTTCGGTCTGTCTACTTCATAGTTCTTTGAAAAAGGCCCTCAGAAAGTGTCAGTGATCACAACGTTAGAAATATTAAGCAAAGACGTAATGCAACGCCACCGCTTGAAGCCATGATCTGCTGTTTCCTGTCCCGATGCTTCAGTTGTATTTTCTGGTACCCCAAGTAGAACCATACTCCGCGATACCGTTTTTCCTCAGTGTTTGAGGCACCCTTCCGTTCTAACCATGGCACATCAGGATATATCCGGCAATTTGAATTCGGATCCGTCTTTAGTCGGTACGAATTTAGCAGTATGTTTTCGATATCAGCCTCGCACTTCAGTGTAACTCTTAGTAACCGAGGTTGATCACTATGAGGTGGTAGTGATTGAATGATGTTTGAGTACATAGCTAGCTGAAACTTAATGTTTCGTGTTCGAAACATTGCCTCGAAGTGACCAAACCATGGAAGGGGATTCCAAATAGGGAAACTGAGTGAATTGACAAACATGGATACGAAAGAATCTTCTGAATCAGACATGGTAAATATAGATATTAAAAATGGAGAATTAAAATGAAATCATTATATGAAAGTAAAGGAGTGTCTGTATCAGGATCAGTATAGTGTAGTTATAAACTCACCACTTCACCTAGCCAACTAAATTGTGATCACAGATGATCTGTTTGTAAACTTGTAGATCACACGTGGCTAATTTCTTCGACCTACTCACAAAGTTTGGTTCCAAGGTTGTCAAAGCCGGGGCGGTTTTGGGGATAAGCTCCCAATTCCAAAAATGCTCCAATAGCACGCGTCTCATATAGCGTCTGACAACCAAGTTCAGCTCCTGGCCTGCACGCGTGGTTTTGTGTGACCAGGCGGAACTGCTCCCACTGACAGGAGAAAGGGCGAAGGTGGCTGACTGGCGCCTCAAAACCAGCATGCTTCGGACAGGTGGAGCTCGGAAGTCCACGAAGGCGGTTCACATGGGGGAAGTAAAACCCTCATCTCGAACCTCCACTGCCTTGTGGCTTCATCCAATTTTGGAAAAGGCTTCAGGAGTCAATCTCAAGAAAAAATCCGGAGCCGGAGTCCCGTTAGGCAGTCCAAGGTTTTATACAACTTCGCCCCGCATTCTTCTGCGACGGCATCGTCGTCCAAACGTATCAGCCTAGCTGTTCCTTTGGTTTCGGTGGTGCTGTGGAGAGGGAGCACTCGCTGCGTGGGCAACAGCTAGTTCTCCACTTTGAAATGCCCTGGCGTATATCACAACGCACCAATGGATAGGACACTCTACTCCGCTTCTGCGGATTATAACACAGAAAGCAGAAGATACCGGTTACATGCTATGGCTCAATTGACGTAGAGCTCAGCGCCTGAAGCTGCTTCCGACAATGGAGGAGATTTTCAGGTCTCATTGGACGGCTACCGCCCGCCTCAAGCTGGGCAGCCCCCAGCCAATATGGCGCCGTCTCGCCACGGCCTGCTATCCTCATTCGGTGCATGGGGATTAAGAATCAACCGACAAGCAGACTGTTTTTTTCGCACCAGCGAAACCAACTACTGAAAAATAAATGTCATTTCTGAAACTGGGAACTTGGAACGTCTGGTCCATGCTTCCTGGATTTCATGACGATGTCTCGAATATCAGAGGCGTCAGAAAATCTGCTTTGATTAACAATGAGTTAAAGAGATTGAATGTCGACGTGGCTGCCCTACAAGAGACGCGATTACCAGACACTGGTTTACTAACAGAAAGAGATTACAAATTTTTTGGAAAGGAAGGGATTCTGATAAGCCTCGACTGCATGGAGTTGAGTTTACCGTGCGAAACGACCTTTTAAAAGCAACATAACAGAGCAGCAGCGGGAGCAAACGGATTTTGACTCTAAATATGAGGAGCATTACTGGTTCCATTACGTTGGTAAACGTTTATGCGCTGACGCTCTCTGCGACGACTGCTGAAAAAGACGCTTTCTATCACAACCACGCAACAGTCCTGAAAAACTTGCCACAAAGAAACTGTGTAGTGGTATTGAGTGATTTCAATGCTAGAGTTGGTGCGGATTACGAATCTTGGCAAAACTGTCTCGGGAGGTTCAGTGTAGGTAAAACCAAAGAAAATGGACAGAGCCTTTTAGAATTATGCACAATTCAGTCTTTGTGTCAGTACCACTTTCTTTCAAACAAAACCACAGCATAAGTTATATTGGAAACATCCTCGCTCTAAGCACTGGCACCAGCTTGATCTTATTCTTGTTAGGCGCACTAATATAGGAAGCGTACTTCTTAACAGATCATATCAAAGCGCAGACTGTGACACTGATCAAGAATCAAGAATCAAGATTTTATGGTGATAAAAAGCTAGTGCTTTACACGTACCATAGGATGAAAACTATTGCAAAAAGAAAAATTTAATCAAAATCACATTGTTAATATTTTTCTGGGTTCATGTTGCTTCAATACACCGGGCCAAATTCAGGGTTTTGTTTGACGTATGCATCCAATTTCGATTCGGAAACATCAATTGTTGTTGCAGTCACAACATCTTGTGGTACCGCATTCCATAGAAAGCAGATGCGCACAGAGAAGAAATAGCGACGACAATCAAGTCTCGAGTGCGGTATTTCGAGGCAACACGAGTGACTGCGTGTATTTCGAGGGGAGTTTACTTTTATTAGTTCGCTAAGCGGATGGTTTTCGATCCGCAGTATCTTGTAAGCCAGAATCAGGTCGATCCTCATTCGTATTCTTGTAAAATCACGCAAACCAAGGATGGCCATTTGCTCTTGATATAGGACCCGTTGCATCCCTTCAACTAACTTTGTAGCTTTGTGGTATATTCGATCCTGGATCTCGATGCCTTTACGCAACCACGGTGTTCAGGCTGGGATCAAATAATCCATCGTTGGATGGATGTAAATATTTAAATTACAAGGGATTGTTTTGGGTGAGAACCGTCTGAAAATTCTTCTCAGGATTCCTAATATACCACATGCCCGATTAAACACTTTTCTACAATGCATTTTCGGTTTCAGGTTATTAGTAATCCAAATTCCGAGGTCCTTTTCAGCGGTTGCCCAATTTAGGAAATCGTGGCCTAGATAGTATGTAATTTCGCAGTTACGGCCAAGCTGTAACATATGACATTAACGTAGGCTGAAACGCATTTGATTCTCTAGAGGCCAGCGATAAAGAACATCCAAGTCGTTTTGCAGCATTAAACAATCTTCATTACATCGGATTATTTTCCATATTTTATTGTCATTTTAACGTCATTTACTGGTCTGTGCAAAACTGAAGCTTTCCGACATGAGATTTCAACGCACCAAATTGTCTGGTAAGCCTAGGATTGACGTCATCCGCATGAGCGAACCTAATCTAGCTGCGCGATTAGCAAAAACCTTCACAGCCGAGTTCAGCAAGACAACCCCACTTGAAACGGCTTCAGAAAACTGGGAATCGATAAAAAGCTGCATATACCGAGTCGCACTTTCCACGTTCGGTCCGAAGAAAGCTCGAACGAGTGACTGATTCGAAGCAAACGCTTCTGAGATGACTGCTGTGCTGGAAGAGAAACGCTCAGTTTTCTTGAGGTTCAAAGGTATCCCAACAGATGAAAACTTACGTCTTTTAAGTGCAGCTAAAAATAAGGTCCAACAGACTGCAAGGCGATGCGCAAACGACTATTGGACTGAAGTTAGCCTCAATATCCAAAAAGCTGCGGATACCGGAAATTTTCACGGCATGTATGATGGGATCAGGAGAGCCATTCGACCAAACAAACTTAAAACGGCTCCCGTTAAGTCTTTATCTGGTGACCCGATTGTGGACAAAACTCAGCAGATGGGAAGATGGGTAGAGCGCTTCTCCTCTCTCTACTCTAGGGACAGCACGGTTTCACCACATCTATTTGAAAATGTCGAGCGGTTGCCGACTATTGAATATCTAGATACTCCACGCACTCTTGGTGGTCTCAGTAGATCAATCGACCGCTTAGCGAATGGGAAGGCTCCTGGTGACGACGGAATTTCACCTGAACTCATCATTACAACCGTTTTACCATTTGCTTCTTCAATGCTGGCAGAAGGAGTGTGTCCCACAAGAGATGCGAGACACAAAATCATCACGCTATTCGAGAATAAAGGAGATAGAGGTGACTGCAACAATTATAGAGGAATTTCCGTTCTGAATGTTGTAGGCAAATTGTTTGCTAAAGTCTTACAGATCCAGCTGCAAGTTTTAGCTGATAGAATTTACTTTGAATCTCAATGTGGCTTTCGCAAGGGAAGATCAACCGTTGACTTGATCTTCTCCCTGAGACAACTTCAAGAAAAATGTCGGAAACAGCGTATACCATTATACGCTGTTTTTATTGCTTTAACGAAGGCATTCGACTACGTCAGCAGGGAGGGTCTTTTCAAAATGCTTGATTTGATAGGCTGCCCCCCAAGACTGCTCAAGCTCGTTATTTCGTTCCATTCAGGCATGAAGGATTCAGTCAATTTTAACGGTTTCAGCTCAGAAGCCTTCAAAATTCCCCGAGGCGTCAAACAAGGATGTGATCATGCTCCCATGCTGTTCGGCATTTTCTTTGCTCTGCTTCTGAAACACGCTTTTAGGACGAGAAGTGATGGCAAGCTTTTCAACCCAAACCGGTTGAGAGCACAAACCAAGGCACGAAATGTGCGTACTAAATGCTATACTGTACAACAGTGAAACCTGGACCACTCACGCGAGCTGAATGGTTTCCATCTACGAAGCATCCGTCGCATCTTGAACATATCGTGGGTGGACAGAGTGACTAATGCTGAAAGGCTTTCAAAAGCTGGTCTACAGTGCATGTTCACTCTATTGCGACAGCGCAGTCTGTGCTGGCTCGGTAATGTCTACAGAACGGAAAATGGTCGTATTCCGAAAGATCTCCTCTATGTTGAGTTGCAACTAGGAAGTCGACCATTGGGCAGACCTCACTAGCGGTACAAATACGTTTGCAAAAGAGATATGAATGCATTGACCTGGTGAGTTGGGAACAACTTGGTTTTGACCGCTCACATTGAAGGCACTGTTTGAAGCGTCGTCTGCAAGCTGAGGATAAGCAGATACAGCTTTTGACTGCTGAACGCAGATCACGCCGCCGGTGTGCAACTGACGCAATACAACCGAGTTCTGACTTTCGTTGCCAGCGCTGCGGGAGAGATGGTTCCTCCCGAATCGAAGTGTTTAGTCTGTGGTGGTTCAAGCTACGTGAAATTACAGTATATGTGTAAAACGTAAAAAAGGTAACCACTCACATTAATTCTTCGATTGAACTGAAAGCGATTCTCCCCAGCTTGCCAATTGACTATTCCGGTCCAGACGTCAAAGTGTTATCACCGCGGTAAATCCAAGAATTAGGTGCGGCTGAAATATGGAGCGGTCCTTTTATAGCAGGCAAGCAATCTTTCCACAATCCACAGTCAGAACTCCAAGCACGCAGTACGGGTATCAAAGGAGATGAGAAGAGCAACTCCGAGCAAACGAAAATTTTATATTCGTAAAATCCGGGTACAATTCAAAAAGTGTACATTGATTGATACAAACATAAGTGTTTACAGAAAAATGCTATAGTACTCCCCCTCTAGAGCGTCGGGCCTATAGGAGACGATCGAAGAAATCGTTAAGCTGTGAGTTAATCAAACTTTGATGGAAAATGGACTCTACGACCGGATCGGGTTTGCCTGTTAGGGTCAGTTTGTTTGATACACGGGGGGGAGTATCGGTGAGCTTCGATTTGGGGGATGGAGTGACAAAATCTTGAGGAGCAACGTTCGGGGTATTTTCTTTCGCCTCTGGTGTCGGTTCGAAGTAGGCTACTTTCAAACGATCGATACTGACAGATTCTCTTGATCCATTCCGGTCAATTACGAAATACTTGGGATGCCTGCTAAGCACCTTGTACGGGCCAGTATACGATGGTTGAATTGGTCGACGTACATGATCGGCGCGCACAAACACAGAGTCGCAGGTAGACAAGTCTGCCGGGATATAGAACGGTTGAGCTTGTTGGTGAGTTGGGATAGCTCGTAATGATTTCATGAAGCTGCGAAGGCGACTGACATATTGTGGGGCTGTAAGATCATTTGGTGAATCGGAAGATGTCAGAAATTCGCCAGGTAGGTTAAGTTTACTCGCGTACACCATCTCAGCAGCTGAGTAACCCAGGTCTTCTTTCACGGTTGTACGGATACCAAGAAGCACCAAAGGCAATGACTCGGACCAACGTTCTGAATTCCCGTGACTCATGATTGCGGCTTTGAGTTGCCGGTGAAATCTTTCGACTAAGCCATTTGAAGAAGAATAGTAGGCTGTAGTCTGTATGTGCTTTGTACCGAGTGTTCTATTCAATTCCCGAAAAAGTGTTGACTGGAATTGAGAACCTCTGTCAGTGGTAATAGTGTTCGGTACACCAAAGTTGCTGATCCAATGTTGAACGAAAGCTTTAGCAACTGTTTCTGCACTGATATCTGGAATGGCTGCATCCAATGGCCAACGGGTAAAACGGTCGACGCAGGTCAATATATAGGTGCAACCGTTAGAGACCTCTAATGGACCAACGAGATCCCAGTGAACGTGCTGAAAGCGCTCCGTAACAGGTGGAAATACACCAGGGGAACTGATGGTGTGACGTTGGACTTTGCTTTGTTGACATAAAAGGCAAATCTTGGTCCAAAGTTGAATGTCTTTATGCATGTCGGACCAAAGATAACGAGAGCTAATCAGCTTTCGAGTAGCTCTTATTCCGGGATGTGATAAACCGTGCAAATGCTCGAATACGGTACGTCTCAAATCTGATGGGACAATCGGACGGGCTTTATCAGTAGACATGTCACAAACCAGATAAAAATTGGAATTAGGAATCGGAATAGGGCGGATTTTACCTGATTGGGAAGTAATGTGCCGGTTTATTACTGGGTCATTTTGCTGCGATCGTGCCAATTGCTCAAAGTCGATTTCAGGCAGATCGATAGCACTTAACTGAATCCGAGAGAATGTATCTGCAACCGTGTTTGACGGGCCGGAAAGATATCGAATGTCGCTCGTGAATTGCGAGATATAATCCAAGTGACGTATTTCTCGAGGCGAATATCGATCCGATGGTGCAGAAAGAGCAAACGTTAACGGTTTCTGGTTGGTGTAAATCGTGAAACTACGACCTTCGAGTAAATGCCGGAAATGGCGAATGGAATAATACACAGCGAGGAGCTCGCGACCAAAGGTACTATATCGTGTCTGCGCTGGCTGCAGTCGGCGTGATAAGAAGGCTAGGGGTCTGATCGTGTTATCGACCTCTTGTTGAAGTACTGCGCCTACCGCTTCGTTTGATGCATCGGTAACAAGCGATAAGCGAGCATCTGTCTCAGCTGATATATAAGTCAGAAATGTCGCCTGCTCAAGGGCGGATTTAAGCGCGTCAAATGCTTCGATCGCTTGTGGATTCATTGAAAAAATTTTTTCTTTGCAGTGAAGTAAATCTGTAAGCGGTTGAGCTAACTTCGCGCAATGGGGAATGAATCGTCTGTAGTAGTTGACTAGGCCCAGAAATCGACGCAGCTGGTGGATTGAACTCGGGCATGGATAATCGCGGATGGCAGAGACTTTCTGTTCAACGGGTTCAATTCCGGTGGAATCGATGCGGTGTCCGAGAAAGTCTAGTGTTTCCACATGAAAGATGCATTTATCTGGATTCACGACAATTCCATATTGAGATAGGCGCTGAAAAACCTCTCGAAGATGCTCAACATGTTCTGTCGATGTGTTGCTAGCAATTAGCACGTCATCAATATAAACGTATACGAAGGGCAACCACTTAAATACTTGATCCATAAAACGCTGGAAAGTTTGTGCGACATTTCGGAGACCAAATAACATTCGTACGAATTCATATAATCAAAATGGTGTCGTGACAGCCGTTTAGGGATATCTTCCTTCGCAACTGGGATTTGGTGATAGGCGCGTACTAGGTCAAGCTTCGAGAACACGGTTTTTCCGTTTAGGGACGCCGTAAAATCGTGGATGTGTGGAATAGGGTAACGGTCTGGTACCGTAATGCGATTAAGTGCCCTATAATCTCCGCATGGGCGCCACGTATCTGCGGTACTTTTTTCAACCATATGTAGTGGAGAAGCCCATGGTGAGGTCGATGGGCGGATGATTCCTAGCTCCAACATATGTTCAAACTCTTGTTTGGCGATCGCCAGTTTGTTTGGAGCTAGTCTACGTGGTTTGGCAAAAACTGGAGGGCCACGTGTGACAATGTGGTGTTCGACCTGGTGTTTGACCACATTTGTGAATGACTGTGGTTTGAAGATCTCCGGAAACTGGACTATGAGTTCCTTACAAGGCTGGGTGACGACTGGAGTCAAAACTCGAATAGACTGTATGGATGTGTAATGGTATTTGCCTATTGAATTTAACTTCGTGGTGTTATCAATAAGCCTTCGTTGGCTTATGTCCACCGCGAGGTTGAAATTAGACAAAAAATCTGCACCCAAAATCGGAGTTTTCACGTCTGCAATGGTGAACACCCAGTGGAACGATCTTCGTAAGCCCAGGTCTACCGCGAGGGACCGATGACCATAAGTGGCTATCCGAGTACCGTTGGCCGCCTGAAGGGTCAATCCCGACGGACACTTGCGTTCGGTTTCGTTAGGTGGGATGACGCTGAGTTCCAGAACGGTGTCTACCAGAAAACGCAATTTCGTTGTGTTGTCAGAGATATAGAGGAGTCGGCTAACCTTGTTGCCAGGCATTGTAGCCGTTCCTACTGCCTGACATAATCGTTTTCCCGGCTCGTCAGATTTGGAAACAAAACAGCAGGGTCTGGTGCATCTGTAGGCGCGTTTACCGAATCTGCGGTGGTAATAGCAAAGACCTGGCCCTTTACTCCGACTTCGTGAATATTGTCCATTCGGACTGTGTCTCTGTGATGACCGAGATCGATCATTTCGTGAAGTATGTATGTGCATGCAAAGTTCGTCGAGTCACAAGTTCAACTCGGAGATCTCTGATTCTAAAGTTGAAGGAATTGATTTATGTGGCGATTGTACTAATGCAATGATTGGCTTATGATTTTCATACACTCGATCGGCGATGGCAGCAAGCTTATCTAACTTGCAATCTTCTACCACCCAAAGTGCTTTTCGAACATAGCTAGGTAGTCTTTGCAGCAACAATTCTTTTAAAATCGGTTCGCCAACTGGTGTTGTACCCTGTAACTGGATCATTCAGCGGAGAATTTGCGACGGTGTATTGTCACCTAGCTCGATACCCGAGAGTAATTTGCGTAAGTTTTTCTCATCAGATGTTGCTATACGCGATATCAAAGCTGATTTCAGTACATCATACGATTTATCGGCAGGTCTGTTGTATATGATATCAGCAACTTTGGATGCGACTGCGTGTGGTAAACTTCCTATGACGTAACAGTACATTGCTTTTTGGCTAGTAATGCGTCGAGTTTCGAAAATAGCTTCTACTTGAGCGAACCATAATCTAGGGTTTGCTACGCCAAACTCAGGAAGTGATAAATGACCAATATCTGCTGGGATAGGTGCTGCCTGTGGAAAACTGTCCATATTGATGAACAAATGTAAAAATATGCTACAAAATCAAAATAGTGGGGAGTATGCTATAGCGAAAATAATCGGGCTCACCAAATTGTGGTGGTTCAGGCTACGTGAAATTACAGTATATGTGTAAAAAGTAAAAAAGGTAACCACTCACAATAATTCTTCGATTGAACTGAAAGCGATTCTCCCCAGCTTGGCAATTGACTATTCCGGTCCAAACGTCAAAGTATTATCACCGCGGTAAATCCAAGAATTAGGTGCGGCTGAAATATGGAGCGGTCCTTTTATAGCAGGCAAGCAATCTTTCCACAATCCACAGTCAGAACTCCAAGCACGCAGTACGGGTATCAAAGGAGATGAGAAGAGCAACTCCGAGCAAACGAAAATTTATATTCGTAAAATCCGGGTACAATTCAAAAAGTGTACATTGATTGATACAAACAAAAATGTTTACAGAAAAATGCTATAAGTCATTCTAGAAACTGTAAAACATTAGCATTCACACGATTGTGATGCACATCCATGGTCGACATCGACCGAAGGAGGCCAACAACAACCAACTCACAAAGTTTTAAATTAGATTAATGGGATACTTGCTCGATATAGATGGTTGTTTTTATATCGTGAAATTTATTCAATAAGGGTGGACGGAAAATCAGTGCAATCAACAGTCGGAACACGTATTGTTTCCGAGCTTTTACGTCTTGCACGTCACATAATATGACAGGTGCGGTGCGGTCAATATTTTCGACAGCGGTTCGTTTGGATGCGTGGATATGTTTTAGAGCGGGTAGTTATTCGAAAATCCTCACACAAATAAATCCATGCAGTTGATTTCCTTGTATGTGTGATTCACAGAAATACAGTTGACGGTTTTCTTGATAACACTCACGCGTTCAGTTGTATTCACTCTATTTCTATTCGGTATATGCAATTGTTTAAAACTTGTGACCGTGAAAAAGATATACGTTTGAAACCAGTCAATGCGGATCGTACTGTCTCGCAGTGATTGAGCTGATTGTCTGAGAAGTTGTCCGTAACTTTCTGGAGTGACTGGAATGATCTGTGATCTGTGATAAACATTAACGATCACGGAAACAAATCCGTTTTAGTGAGCCAACAAATGTATTTGTTACCGTGACTTCTAATAGTTCTGAACCTTATTTCTAAGAATCCAATCAACACATATTTTTTGAGTTATTTTTCGGCCTCGAAATCTTCGATTATCTGAAGAAATACCCGAGAAGGTGACTCCGGTAGTTGCTTCTTTTCTATGGAAGCGGTCTCAATTGTCAGGCAACGGTCTGCTACCTTAACGCAAGAGGCTGCCCAAACTGATGCTCCTGCTCTAAGTAGCACGCCAAAAACGCGCAGCTCCCTCCGGTGCTTCGACCGAGGGCCAAACGGCATTAGTTTCAGAAGCACGAATAACCAGTGCCCAAGTATTGTATGCAAATGTATGCACCATAAGGAATAAATGGCCTGAATTTTCGCTCTGCGTGGCTCAGTTACATCCAAAGGTTATTGCGTTTTCTGAGACCTGGCTGTCTGCGATTGATGAGGTGCCGGTAAACATCAGTAAACAGTATCTCGTCATAAAATGCGATGAGCCGGGCAATAGGAGAGGCGGTGGCGTTGCACTGCTCTTGGAGTATGGCTTGCACAACATGGGTACAGGGATATCTCTAGCTATTGAAAACGTCCAAGTTGTTACGTTTATCCTGACTTGTTGCAAGTCATCGCTCGCAATTGCTTGTGTCTACGTCACACCCAGTGCATCCCAACAGGAGTTTACACAGCTTATTGAGACACTCGACGGTCTGTTTCACTCAATTCACAGCGTACTTATCTTGAATGATTTCAACCTCCCAGACATAGATTGGCCTGTCCCCACTGGCCTAGTCACCCGGGAATCTGACACCTTCTCGAATGGCTCTATAAACATGAGTTGCACTAGCATGTCAATGATCCTACAAGGTATCGCCATGGATGCACTCCATCCACTCTTGACTTGGTATTGTCGTCCCAGCTAGAAGCCTTTAGGCATTCAAAGTACCTACCGCCGCTTGGCAAAAGCGATCCCGTAATGATGAGCTTCGAAGCGATATTGCGTTTTTGCAATCTTTTCTCTAGTCCTAGACGCAATTTTCGGGCTTTTAGACTGGGGTTTACTCTTGCAGACTTCAAAACCTTCCATACAGTTATCTAGCGATTCCGATGTAAGTGAAAACTGAGAAAGAATTTGTAAGTATTTAAGTGAGTTGCAAGACAAGCACGCTCCACTGCAGTGCGTGAGAAGGCATCAAAGTCAACCCTGGTGGTCTCCTCGAGTCCGTAGGTCTACCCATTAACGGGATCGTCTATGGCGGCAATATGAGCTATCCCTTACTTCTGGTTCTTTGGCCCGCTACAAAACCGCTCGGAATGCCTGTGTTAAATTACAGCGTGTGCTCAAACAGGATTTCAAGTTTTCTCTAGCTGGGGATGCTTAGTCAAACCCGAAAAGGTTTTATAGCTACGCACAGTCAAAAGGACAAACTAGGGAAAGCATAGGAGATTAGAAACTGGAGGACGGAAAAGTAGCTGATACCGACCTGTCTAAGGCGACTGCCTTCTCCGTGTTTTTCAGTAGCGTTCAACGAGGGGATAATTCTTCAAACGCACCGTCAGGTCTGCTTGACCTGACACCTAGTGTCCATGTATTAGATGAGTTGTCCTTCAATGAGGCTGAGGTGTTTGACGCACTTATCCATGTTCGGGTCAACAAATCTGAGGCACCGGATGGCATTTACCCAATTATGCTTAAAAATCTTACCTCAGTGCTTACCGAACCGTCTTGCCAGCTCTACAATTCATGCCTGCAACTAGGAGTTGTTCCCAGTAAATTGAGGGAAGCCATAGTCGTGCCAATTCACAAGGGTGTTTGCAGGTCAACTGTTGGTAACTATAGACCGGTCAGCCTGACTAGCATCGTCTCGAAAGTAATGGAAAAACTGCTGCGTGACAAAATCTGTCAGCATCTTTGTCGGCATTCTCTGTTGAGTGTAACTCAGCATGGATTTCTTAAATGTAGATCCTGTCTGACTAACCTCCTTAGCTTTCTCAATACTGCCACTAAAAGG
Organism: Atriophallophorus winterbourni; assembly: GCA_013407085.1. Taxonomy (NCBI): domain Eukaryota; kingdom Metazoa; phylum Platyhelminthes; class Trematoda; order Plagiorchiida; family Microphallidae; genus Atriophallophorus; species Atriophallophorus winterbourni. The sequence continues at coordinate 8,972 of JACCGJ010002690.1, read as the reverse complement.
ATGGATGAAGGGAAGCCTGTCGAAGCCCTTTACCTAGACTTCAGCAAGGCTTTCGATTTTGTAAATCACCGCCTTCTAGAGATTAAGCTAGCAGCAAAATGCATACGGGGTAGTCTACTTCCTTGGATAAAGGCCTTCCTTACAGGTAGGACATTCCGAGTTAGGGTAAGATCTACGCTGTCGAATCAAACCGACGGGATCAGTGGTTCCCCCCAAGGGTCGGTATTCGTTCCTCTTCTATTCCTGATTTTCATCGATGACTTGTTCTCTGCATGAAGTGCCCATGCTTCATTTTCACGGATGATGTGTAATTCATCGGATCAAAGGATGAAGATACCTTGTTGCACGACCTTGAGCGGGTCATAAACTGGTTATACCAGTGGGATCTCCCACTGAACCTAAATGAGAGCCAACTCTTGATAAGATTTCGGTTTAGGTGGCGGGAAATTTCCTCAGTGTTAACGCCACACAGACTTTTGAGAATTTCGGAGTACTGGTTAGGGCTACCTTCAAATGGGATGAAAAATGTGCCGCTGCAGCTCAGCGTGCACACAAGGTACTTTTTCGGCTGAAATCAGTGCTATCGAGCAGAAGACCCGATGTATTCCTGCCACTGTACAAGGCATTAGTTCGGCGTGGTTTCCTCACTGCAAAAAGGACATCCTTCGACTTGAAAGCGCACAGCGCCTCGCAACTCGCAATATTGTGGGTCAGCGAGGGGAACCGTACGCTGCGCGCCTAATATCTGTCCATCTTTTCTCCCTTAGGCGCCGTCGTTTAAGATGTGACTTAATAGAAACCTTTGAGATCTTCAAGGGTTTGAGTGGCGTGCCAGTGAACGACTTCCTTACCTCGAAATTGGGTATTGACCGAATAAATGAATATCACAATATCAGGGAGCGACTGAATGTTCCACAATGAGCAAAAATGACAATTTGAACTCACAATCGATCTTCATTGGTGATTAATCGATAGTTCGTTCACTAGCTATACAACCCCCCCTTTGGAACAAAAATTAATACGGGATGATTGATTCATGACGCGGGTATCGCGATTTGACAGATAAACGAGCGACCGGTTGCCTGATACGAGTTAAAAAACGGCGTGTTGTGGGTGGCGTATTGTTAGGTACTTTGTTTCGAGGTTGTGGTCGGCTTTCTCTTTCGGTTAAAATTTCAAGTGGAATCGTATCCAGGGGGAGATTTGCTTTCGCTACTTTACAGTTTCGCGGTCTCAAATGATTTATATGGCGTGTCCATATTAGGTTACCAACTTGTACTTTGTATATAACTTTTCCAACATTCTTGACTATTGTTCCTGGTAACCAATCCTCCATATTGTATCGCATATTACGTACATAAACTCTATCCCTTTTTTTTAAAAAAATGAACACATGAGACGATTGGTAAGCAGGTGATATTTGGCCGAGTTATGGTTCTATAAACTGACGGCTTGAGGCAACGCGTTGCTGGATGGTTGATGAGGCCTTTGAGTAGAACTTCTGTTTTAATGGGAATTTCTCGTGGAAATATGTTAGATGGTCGTTTTGTGTACTTAGAATTTCTATATCGTTGACTGAGATGTAAGCGTAAGCGTTAAGCGAAACTCGGAACAACGGTTTACACACGATTGATTACATGTTTCTGGTTGAACTGTTCAACATCCTCTTTCTGTCGAAATTCAGACATGACATCGCGGTGTCTGTTTCGTCGTATTCTGTGACCAGTTAATTCTCTATTGATTCTCCCGCTGTATTGAACTGCATCTGCGGCTGAGTTTGGAGGCAATGCATGTTATGCTCCCATTTCTGATTCAGGTTTATGCATCATCACACTGACATTTTTCACTGACATTTTGTAACTTCCTTTCGGGGTCGGACTGCAGCTCTGATTCAAATTTACTTTGTAACTCATAATTTTCGAGGGACTGGAACTCAACTTCAGTAGTTGCATTTACTGTGTGCCTTTCCAATTTCAACGAATCAAATTCAACTTCATTTTCTGGATACGACTGAATTTCTTCGAAGTTTCTCGCTGAATGTTCGACTGATTCTGCTAAACTTGAACTGTTTACTTGATGAACTGCAACCTTCTCTATGAACTTCAGCAGAATGTTTGATAATTCTTGTAGGGGATCCAGCGGTACTGACATTCTTTGCCGTAGGCTCACACCTGGTTGTCCCGAACTTTGACTGTTGAATGTCTGGAATGCCATTCGTTGTATTAACTCTTCAAACATCTGCTTCTGTTTATTAAGCAATTCTTTTGCAATTTCAATTGGCACTGACATACTTTGATAATTTAAGAAAATTGTTTCGCACCCCGTCGCCAATTGTTATAACTGTAAGGGTATTGCACTGACCCAGCCGTCAGTCAGAAAACACAACCGAACTCGAACTCATGTATTAACCGAATGAAAGAATATCACAAAATCAGGGAGCGAGTGAATATCACAAAATGAGCGAAAATCACAATTTGAACTCACAATCGATCTTCATTGGTGACTAATCAATAGTTCGTTCGCTAGCTATACAACACAGTACAATCAGGATCTGCATGCACGTGAAACAGCGGAATGATGGTAAACAAGATGAGCTAGGTCACCGCTGTTGTATAGAGTTGATGCAAGAAATCCCACTGAGTTCATGGAACTAAAGTAAACCATAAAACTGCCAAGTGTTGTGAACCAAAACGAAGACAGATTTTGGTGTTTTGGACATGTTCTGTCGATGTCGATCATGGATGTACATCACAATCGCATGATTTTTACGACCAACCTGAAACACGTGTTCGAAATCTGCCTTTGCTGCTTTCATTTTCTTAGGACGACTAAGCGGCTTGGACGTGTATAAACTGGTAGAACTTTAGTGTCAATTGGATAAACCACCTCATGTTTGACAGTTACGGAGTAGTTTGATGGGTATGTCAATTAAGGATACTTGTTAAGGATGTTTATGGATCAACTGGAGGAGATAAATGCAATCCAATTGAGAGCAGTGTTGAAATGTTGCTTTGGAAAAAAAGGGTTGTGATGATGTCTGCAAATTTTTGGATTGACCTTGAGTTTAAAGAATGACAAAAAATTCAGAGACAATTATGGTTTGTTGGAAATGAGCAATAACAAAAATCCAAGGAAATTATGTCGAAAGCCTAGGACGAATGCACGTGGTTCGCGACCGTAGGTATTTATGACGCTTCCATTGTCAAACTGCAGAAAAATGACGTTGCTCGAGCTTTCTCGTTCTCTAGATGAAGGTGGAAGTACACTAATAGCAGCTGTGGTGTTAATGCAAAAATGCAGGGAACTGGACAGTTCGGAAACAAAACATTAGAATGGAAAATTTCAACTTAACCGTTAGTAGATGGATGATAGGCAGTAGTGCGGTAATGTTGAAAACCGAGTAATGTTGATAGATCACGAAAGATAGAAGACTGAAATTTAGCTCCGTGAGCTCAATGATAATTTCAGAAGGTGCGCGGAAGTTTGCTACTTAATGCTGGATGAAATCACATGCAACGGATTCTGAAGCAATATCAGAAATAGGGAGGGCGAAAGGCCATCGTGTATATCGGTCAACAGCAGTCACGTTATAAGTATAATTGTTTGAACAAGAGAGGACCAACTAAGTCTAAATGGGCATATGCAAATCGAGCTTTAGGTTTCGAGGAATGTCCAAGTGTGGTAATTTTATGTCGACAAACCTTAGTACGTTGTCATTGGAGGCAAGATATTGTTCACTGATCACATAAAGCGGGACGAAATCAGCTGGATAGTTGCACGATTTTCAGAATGAGGAATGCAATGCATATGGTCAAAAATGGTCTTACGAAAAGAAAAATGAATAAACGAGTGTATGCTATTTTCAAATGTATCACAAAAATGGTCTTTTCAGAAATATGTAAGGGCAGGCAGTCAACTTGATGTGTGAGAAGAAAATCCGTTCCAAGACAACGAGTCTTCCCAGATTTGGTCGTTAATAATGGCTTCGGGACTGATATTAGCATAAATGCAATTGCAACGTTAGACTTGCCGAAAGTGTGACGAAGAACTATCGTAAATTGCTGGATGAAATCTAGTTGACGAATTTAACGTGGAGAACGCTAGTCAAGAGGAGATTGAAACGCATTTACCAGAGATTTGTGGTCCGTTTGTACTGAGAAATAATGGACCTTTTAATTGCTGTCGAAGATGCCTGATAGCAAGGGATAAACCAAGAAGTTTTCGAGTAATAGCACTGTAATTAGATTGGGCATGTGAGAACGTATCAGCGAAAAATGATAAGGGTTGGAATTATTCATTTACAAGTTGTTGGAGGACACTTATACTTGAGGTGACGTGCAGTTGTATTAATTTTGACCTCCGATATTTTTGGATATAACTTTCTTGGTTTTCATCCGATCGGTTTGATTTTTGAATATCTATGTGAAAGCTTGCTACGTCGGTTCTATTCATACAAGAATCATCCATCTGCAACGTGTCGTTCTTTGTGTACGTCAACCGTGGATTTTTCTACAGTTTGCTCGTTTATTCGAATCGCTTTTGTGTTTCTGCTGTTCGATTACCCCATCGGTGTTTTCACTGTCGGAAACTACTCGGAGAAATACACAACGTGATATTAAATTCACAGTAAAAATCTCAAAGGGAATCTGGCAAATTGGCAGTCAAATCGAGTGACGAAATTTTCCGACAACCCGTCATTTTCCGTCAACTCCGCCCAATACCACACAAACCAACCGCAGCCATATCGATTTTTGTGCTCTGATTTGTACTTTTGGTTGACCCCGTTAACATAAAACAATCTGATATTCGCGAAACGTACGTCGTCTGCATGAAAGTCATCAGTGGTAAGGTCAAATCTGTCACGTGTCAAAACTGTTCCCACAAATGTCACGCAAAATGCGACAAATCATTGACCTCGGATGCGCTATCGATCCTGATGGATGAAAACATGCCTGGTGTATGCTACGTGTGCAAAAGTTGTCGAGCTGAACCAAACGAACATTTAACTGCTCGAACAAGTGTTGCGCAAAGCAACCTGGATGATCGGATGCTGAGGTTAGAGCTTATCATACAAACGTTGAAAACATTGGTAAAGACTCAAAATTCTCAGTTCGCCAGTATGTTTTTCAATAAAAACACTGACGGTAATACCAGTCAGATAAACGCTAAATCTTCGATCTTTCAACACGAATGTTCAGCTGTTGCAACTGTGTCGGAGTGTCTTGAGGAGCGTCCTTTTCATTAAAAGGCCACCTTTACAAATGCGACTGTTAAAGGCCTGTCTGCCCAAAACATCCCTGGTCCGCAAAAAGATACGAAGCCAAAGCCACTTGCACACCCGAAGGATCAGCGAAAACCCTTAAGTTCAAAACCAAAAATCATCGTGCAAAACACTCCCAAAGTGGACACTATAAGTATTCGATCTAAAGTAGTTGAAACGTCCAGCAACCAGCGAAAGAGGCAAACACACAGTGTACATTCAGTCCATGGACAAAGCGTGATTTGCACCAACGTAAAGAAAACGAGTGCCACCTTACTAGGCGACAGGCTAAAGCACGATTAAGAAGAATGGAAAAGGTTGTGCAACAACATGGACTTGGAGCCAGTTGAACCACTATCATTGATACGACTAAGTCGTAGACCTACTTCTTCAAATCTGGACCAGCCAAGATTGCTCAGAATCACGGTTCATTCTGAAAGGGATCTTAAAAACATCTTACTATCCGCTTTTCTCCTGCTTAAGGAGCGTTCAGAGACCACTGCAAGGATCTTTGCTGATGTGCCCTGGTGGGAAAGGGCCCGAAAGGACCAGCAACAAAACCAAACGAAACAGAGGGATGATCGAAGTATAATCCTTTTGGGAGTTCCAGAAGCTGATGAAGCAACTGATAAAGCGGTGCAGCGCAAACACGATCAGTTACAATGGAGATTCCTCAGTGATATACTTGGTTTGCATGATGTAGCTGTGACGGACACGTTCCGCATCCGCAAATCTACGAATTATAAGGGCATCGGTCCTAAGCCCCTTAAAATAACGTTCTTGCGTAATGATATGTTGAACACGGTCGAAACTCGTTGGGGAAGTGGCCGCAGAATAATCCCGCGAGAAATTAGACTAGGTGAATCGAAACACGATATTTGAAAGATAGATGCACCACTAAGTTTAATAGAAACAATACCAAGTCAATCAGTTGTAGACGTGTCAGAAACAATTTCGGGTGATACGATAGATCACTGTATTCCAACAGTACAACCCCAAAACGATCAAGCATCCCTGCAAGCAAAAAACCTTCAGTTGCCGACTCTGGAGGAGTCGGCCTAACATATATTCTGCACTCCACTAGCCTTCTTCCCCACACCCCATCCTTGTTGAGAAAAACAACTATGAAATGCATCTACACCAACGCACAATGTCTCGGAAACAAAATCGGTGAACTGCGTGCAGTTTTTCTGAGATGTTCACCAGACATCATCGCCGTAACGGAAACGTGGCTGCAGACTCAGCAAACAAATAGTGAACTAGAATTACCAGGAATATCACTTATTCGTCATGACCGTGAAACCAGAGGAGAAGGAGTAGCTTTGTATTATAGCCAAAAACTTCTGTGCCGTGAGATTACAGATCCAGACATCGTGTTAATGGATACACTCTGGTGCTCAATCCGACTAGCTAACGGCGAAGACTGTGTTTTTGGGAGTAGTATATCGCCCACCGTCTGCACAGGAAACTTACAATCTGGCCCTACTGGATAAAATTCGCATGGTTACTTCCAGATACACTTGTGGATTTTTGATTATGGGTGACTTCAATTTATCGAATCTGCAGAGCAGTACCATTTACCCAGAACACTCCCTCGAGCGCGCATTCAGTGAGTTGTTTGACGATATTCCTCTTTATAACCACATTACATGTAATACCCGATACCGCGGAAACGATTTACCCTCACTCTTAGATCTCGTTCTGACAAGCAATGAACATGACATTGATAACGTTGCTTACGAGAGTCTAGTGGGACTAAGTGATCACGTCGTCATCAAGTTTGACTATCTGTTTGAAGCTGTAAGAAAAAATGATGCCCGTAGAAGAGTTAGGCGGATCAACACTATGGCGTTGAGTGATGCTCTGAAAAACACGTTTAACTACCAACCAGAAACCAGCAACGTACATGAGTTTTGGATATGGCTAATATCTAATCTCAAAAGTTAAAAGTAAGCTCCGAATTTGTCCTCAGGAACTCAAGAAAAAACTTTGAATTTAAATTAAGAAACCGAACTCGTAAGTGGTTAACGGTACGAAACATTGCTTGGCGACACCATCGGCAAAACCCATCATCCGAGACCTGGGAAAAATTCCGTTTACTGCAGAACAAAGTAAACAAATTTGTCATCCAAGACAAGTTGTGCTTCCAAGAAGTGATATCAAGCATGATGGAGCGAAACCCCAAAATACTATATCGTATGGTTAACGATCAAGCTAAGTTGAAACCTGGAGTAGCGTCCGTGAACACATCAGCTGGACCAACAACAACTGCAGCAGAAACTGCTGATGCTTTAGCCACGTTTTATTCATCGGTATTCAACCCGATACAACATGCAATAAACAGCCCAAATCCAAAACTTTCAAACACGGTTGCCCTAAGTGAAATAAGTGTCACTGAGAAACGCGTCCTCCAAGGTTTATTTAATCTTAAAACCGGAAAGTCTCCTGGGGCCGACGGAATAACCACGAAAATATTGAAGCAATTTGCGAGTTTGCTATACAAACCACTCACTTATTTGTTCGAGCAAACACTGGCAAGCGGAGTGATTCCTACAGATTGGAAACGAGGAATAATTTCGCCAATTTACAAAAGTGGAAATCGCTCCGATGTTTCCAATTACCGACCCGTTACTCCCTTACCAGTGATTTCAGATTGGCCGTGCATACAATTAATTTTTCCAAGGGTAAAATGCATCAAATATTTTCGGATCAACTGAGAGATATTGTAAAGGTCATCAAATGGTCGCAATATTAAGATCTTCCTCTGAACTATAGTAAATGTCATCTGTTGTCTGCAGCAGTCGACAGAATTACAGTAACTGCGAATAACGGTAGGATCGACTTTCAATCTATTCACAGGATTAAGGATTTGGGTTTAGTCGTAACAGCGGATTTCAAATGGGCTGCGCAGTATGCCACCGCTGCACAACGAGCTAGAGGAGAACTCTTTAGGCTTAAATCCGTTCTGACATGTAGAACGCCGGAAGTGTTTATCCCTTTATATACGGCGATTGTCAGGCCGCATTTAGAATACTGCGTGCAAGCCTGGAGTCCCTTCTTTCAAAAGGACATATTACTATTAGGAAGAGCCCAAAGACTAGCTACCAAAATGGTTGATGGTATGTTTGGGAAACCCTACGAAGAACGTTTGATTTCTTTAGGTCTCTTCTCTCTTCGGCGTCGGCGTCTCCGGGGTGACCTCATAGAAGCTTTCAAAATCCTGAAAGGCTTAGGCGACGAGGGCTGTCAAATCCTGTTCTTTCGAGCAATCAACCCCTCAACTGAAGGACATACATTGAAGCTCGCGAAAAACCACAGCCGTCTGAATCTTAGGCAACACTTTCTCAGTGAAAGAGTGTTAAGCTTCTGAAACAAGCTGCCTGAGGAACTAATAGCTTGCACATCAATAGGTGCATTCGAAAGGGGTTTAGATGCCTTGTGGCTTGGGCTTTTCACAGACTTTTTCCCGTGAATAATCCTGTTGTCTGTTGTCAGAATTGTCCATTTTTGTTCATTTTGAAATTATATGGTCTTGACCACAAATTAAAAAAAACCTGTTATATAATGCCTCGTTTTAAATGTCATGTTTTAAATGTACGCACCAATTTTCCTTAGCTAACCTCTCACCGGCTTGGTGAAGAGAAAACATTTCCGTTTTTCTCAGTCGCAGCTACAAATTCTGGGACCAAAGGACGCCTTGGAGAACATCGGA